>JAPYYT010000093.1:0-144954 GCA_030522565.1 Ceratosolen corneri | reverse complement strand
TGAGGAGTGTGGATAATATGGGATAAATTAAATTGTTAAACATGTGTGTATGAAAGCTATGATTATTTAATGTCAAACTATCTATTATTGTTATACAATAGTTGTAACAGTTATTTAGTGATTTTATAATTGGTGTGTGTTTGTGTGTGTGTCAAAAACAATCTCATAAATATTTTAAACATTTTCCTCTCTTCAAACTGTTATCGAACAGTTCATTATACAATTATTATATGTAAATATTTAATTTTTTATATATTTTATAAAATCATATTGGTTGAGCAAATTCATAAAATTTATTAGAATTTTCTTTTATAAGAATACCTAAATGTAGTTTTTCCTCGAATACATTTTGTAAGGTATTTGTTTAGTTTTTCCATTTTGTTCTACATGAACATCCATCCTTTAATTCAAACTTTTTTAATTCAAACTTAATTGGTTTGGAATGTACCATCTACACAATAAATTTTAATTCTGATCGATTATTTATTCTGTCTTCAATGTTTTTATTCTACCCCGATCCCTTTCCTTTACTTGTTCAATAAGATAAACTTCCCTCGCATGTGCATCTAGTTAACTCACATACTACGATTTTAATCTTTACTATTTCTAATCTAGTTCAGTTTTACAATACCTTCAATTTATGATAATTCATATGATAGAATTATATTTTTAATTATTATTTTTAGTAACTCAGTTTAATTAGTAAATTACAATTTTTTCTAAAACATAGAATTTTAAAAATATATGTAAATATATTCGTCTTCATATATATTATAATTTCGATTTAAATAATTTTTTTACTATGTTAAACCTAGTAATTTGGTCGATTATTTGATCTTTTTTCTACATAATTTTTTTTTGTCCATGTAGTTAAACAGCATTCAAAAACTTAATTATAGTTGATATCATTTTTGAAATCTTTAATATTCTCGTATAAATTAATATAATATAATAATATAAAGAAAGGTTATTTCTGAAAAAGAATAAAAAGAAAGAGAGCGAAGATTATTGGATTATAACTTACATATTTTATTTAAAATTAAAGGACATAAAATTAAATAATATACTTAAAAAATAATGTTAATATTTATTAAATAATTCAAACATTTTACTAATTTATATTTTTAAATATTGATATTGAAAAATCATATATTATACATATAATATATTATATTTATGTATTTATTTGAATTGTTATAAAAATTTTTTAATTTTTATATATTATAATTTTGCAAACTTATATACGTACTTTATTAAGCAAATATATTTTTAAATCAAAGTTTTTAATTGTATATGACAATTACTTTTACAATGTTTTAAATTTTACTTTCCAAATTGACAAGTTTAAATACTTATAATATATTACTGTAAAAATTTTCCAAGAAATATTCATTATATATATATATATATATAGTAAGTATCTATTAATGTTTAAATTATTTTTATATTTAAAAAAAATTGGTTAGGCTATATATGTTTCATATTAATGTTTAATTAAAAATATCCTGATTATAAATTGTATGTTAGTGTAATAAAATATAATCTATAATCACTTAATATAGAATAAATTTATATAAATTAATTTTCTTTAATTGTTAATTTTATCATTGTTTGCTTTGTGACTGTAAAACATAAGTGTAAAAAATCTTTAATGTTTTTCTTTTATTAGAGATTAATTATAAACTAATGTGATATGTGCATAGTTATACCTACATATCATAATGTTAATCGAAAATGAAAGATATGATTAAGAAATTAAATGAAGATTAAAATTATATTATAAGAATATGAAATTTATAAACGTTATAAAATATTAATAATCATAAGGTTATTAATATTTACAAATATCTCTAATAATATTTAAAAAAAAACTAAATTGATTTGGAATTTTATTTATTTTTATGAATAAAAAAATTTATTACATTATATATATTTTTCTAATATTTCAGATAATTGAAAATTGGAACTGTAATGAAGTTTTGGGTTGACCTATATTTATAATTTATATAAATTTTTTTGTTGTTTAAATTTTTTCGATATAAAATTTTAATTTAGAATACTATAATTTTTAGCTGGTTTGAAGTAGTTTCCTTTGAAAATTTAGTGCTTCTGTTATTATTACACATATTAAGATGCAATATGATTAGATATATAATAATATATTGAAGGAAGTAATATTATGATATAAATTTTATATTAAATATTAAATATAATAGAATTTTTTAAATTTACCTTCTTACTTGTAAAAACCAATAAATGTATATTGCTATTACTTTTTCATTCCTTAATTGATAAACCTAATTATATGAATATTGTTAATATTTACTCTTGTAAATATGTTTTATTTTACGTAATAAATATATTTTATAAATGTTTGTATTAAAGAAATACAAACTGTATAATAAAAAAAGTTTAATTTTTTTATTTGATATAATTATATGTTAATAGTTTAAGATTCTTTCATCTTTAAGCCTTTAACTACCTGTTCATAAACCCTATCGCAATTGTGCCAACGAATCTCGGTACTCCCCTAACTACAAGAGACATGCAAATAACTCGGGGTTAGTTAGCTAATAGGGCTCGTGGGGTTGGAATGATGCCCAACGAGTTCATTCATTAAAGGTTGATGGCTTAATTGCCAGCTCACAGCATCACGGTTCCCTTCTACTGCCTTCACCACACTAATCTACTGCCACTTCATTTCCAACCTTGTGAAAATGCTATCTACCCTTTTCTCTTTGTCTTCCGTCTTTAGAATCCAACAGGTTGCAATAAGCTACTCCTTAAAAATGATGAGTTAATTGAAAGATAATTGTTTTCAATCAAATAATTTAACTGTACATAATTATAAATGTGTTATTTCGTTTAACAATCTTTATATGTGAGATAATTATGAAAAAATACTAACAATATGAACAAAATAATTAATGTGGCAAATTTTATTTTAAATACAGTTATTATAATTAAAGAATTTAATAATAGTAATACCCAATTCAAATATATAAAATGTATATTTTTATATTTTTATTAAATTTAATTTTTATCAAAATGTTAAACTTTATAACTTATATAGTTCTTACATTGCCTACATCATTAATATTTGTAAGTATATAAATCTAGATTGTATCTAATAAAATATATACATATATATCTATATATTAATTAAAATCTTAACATAAATAATATAAATTAATGGAATACTACAAAATTAAATAAATATTGAAAAATCTGAAAAAAACAAATAATTTGTATATTTATTATTAAAATTAACTACGAACATTTAATAAATACTGAAAAATAAAAAAATTAATAAATTCGATATTATAGTTTAAATACATATTTCTTTTATCCTAATTTAACCTATATAAATTTTAAATATCAAGTACTCATGAATTGGTTTCTTCGCACGTTGATATATTTTAAGTAATTAAGTAATAATATTTAAGTAATAATACGTAAATAAGAGATACAACCCACTTTAGATAAAAAAATTTATATAATAATAATTGTATACTGAAGAAAAACTTATACTTAAATTTAAAAAATAATAATATTACAGTATAACCAAAATAATATTTAGAGAAGATGATTGTATCATTTTCTAAATGAATTTTCAATTAAACAATAATATTTAATAGTCAAATATTTAGATTTATACAAAAGATGTTCATACAAATAATATAGATATTATAATATATTATAATATATATTTAATAATATGTCCAAAGTATAAAAAATTATTTTAATTAAATAAAGAGAATAATATATTTCTTATTCTCATTTGTATAAATGTAATATTTTTTTACTTCACAATGTTAGATAATTGATTTAATTTTGATTTTATTAGATGAAGGCAATTGTTGTTGGAGGCTATATGAAAATAAAATTTCTAAATATAAAATTTATTCAAATAAAAGTAAAGTTCATTGTATTACTTTTTGGAAGTAGAAGTTACAATACAATTATAGTTTTTGAAATTGACATTCTATTATTATTAATAAAAAATAATGTTTTGTAACGAAGTATTATTTATTAATTAACATTTATAATATATAATTTTAAATATATTTTTGATATTTAACATATATATATCTATATATATATATAAGTGCATCAATACTATTTATAATAATTAATATTTCTATAACACTCATCATAGAGAATCTATTTTAGCGAAATATTATCAGTAACATATATTCTCATAAGACGTATAATGTTAAAATTATGGTAAAGATAATCAAACACTTTAATAGCAACTTTCAAGTATTTGACTATATTATACATAAAATTAAATATGCATAATACATAAAATACTAATTATTTTTTCACATTTAAATATTATATAATCTAATATTGAAATTTATATATAATTAAATTTATATTCAACACGGAATATCAAAATCATTTATTTTTTATCAAATATTTTAGATTATATAAGAATTTTGTAATTTTTCTCTAATCATCATACATATATTTCCATAAATAGATTAAGATAAGAATAAGTAGTTAAATTTGAAATCGTAATGTAAATAAAATTGATTATAAGATATTTATTAATTTCAATTATCATATAATTGTATTATATATATATATATATATATACTCAATATACACAGTTCGTTATTATGTGTAATATCTGAGATTAATAATACGAGATTTATAATTTATTAAATATTTATAAAAATTAAAATAATAAAAAATTTACGTTTTAGATAGTTCTAATAAACACTTTTCATTTGATGACAAGAATGTAATAAAAGTATTATAAGAGTTGTAGAGTATTTATAATCTTTTAAAAGACAATATTAATAGATTTTAATTTTGAAATATTGTAGTAACTAAAATGGCATTATAGATGCCGAAAAGATTTAACAATCCGACTATGAAATTTCTATTAATTTGTTTTATAGTATTATAAGTAGTTTTATGACATATAAAATCTCTATTAATATTCTGAAATATTTACATAAAGTATATCAAAGACGTATAGATAATTATAATTTTGAAACAATAACCGATCTAATTAAAAATGGTGTATTAATAATAATACAATCATTGGTTTTCAAAATAAATATCTATAAAAAATTATAAATAACATAAAAACTAAAACTCTAATAACAAATTAATTATGTTAACAAACTATGGTAAATTATATTACAAATGGCAATGTTAATAACTTATTATAAAGTAAAAAAATATTATATTATATTAAATAAAAATAACTTACTGTTGAAAATACCACTTTTCTAAATTGGGAAAAGTCATTGCAAAATCCGAAATATATTGAAGTGTGAATTTCATTACTGTTCGAAGGGAGTTGTAACTATTTACATTATAATATGCTCTAAAAACAGTACTAAATAGTTAAATTTTTGTACATATACTTGTATATATGACTATCCGTATATTTTTAAAGTGTCTATACCATTGGAAACTATTTAAGAATTACGACACAAAGAATTAAAGCGAATACATATAAAAATATGTGTAAAATCTGATCCAGATAAAAAGACTATTTTAATTTTAATAAAAATTAACATTTGTATTATGAAAAATTGCTCATTATACACTCTATAAGTTTATAATATATGACTTTTAAAAATGAAAACTACATTTTTTATTTAAACCTCAGATTTTCTTAAACTTTAAATGTGATGCAAAGAAATATAATTTGTGTAAAAACAATGAATATATCTCTTGATTATATCTCTAGATTAATTATGAATATAATTTATTGACATTAAGTAAATAAAACAAATGTGTTTTATGATTTTCTAATAATAGATTAGTTTTGCTATTTTATGAGTCATTTTATGATCACGTAATCTATCGAAATATTACCAAATTTAGATGGCGGTACTATTTAGGTTGACAAGATAATAAAGTATCGCGATTACAGTTCAATGTATAATTAATTATCTAGTAAGAATATGGCAGATACAGAGTGTTCGATAGTACAGATAAGAGCATTAATAGCATTAAGTTCGATAATTTCATATATCCGATACTTTGCAATTCTAAATGTGGAGGAATTCTTAAAATATGTACTCGTTTTATTAGATTTACTACACTAATAGAATCTACTAGATTTTGTAATCGTTACAGAAGTTTTATAATCTTACTTTTTATTATCTCTCATTAATCAATTATATTGTAATTTAAAATTTATCTAGTTTTTTTAAAATACGTCTGTATTTTTAAATATAACGTATATACTATTAAGATCATTTTTTATATTTTGACTTAGGTTTATTCTGATACTGAATCATTATACACAAGTAGACAAAACTATAAGATTGTATATGCAATCATAATTGTCTGAAAATAATTTATAAAATAAAAAATATATATATTGATAAATAATTATTAATGAAATGACTTTAATACAAATATTATAATGAAAATTATTTGATTAAATAAGATTCAGTATATCGAAGTCTTAATAGTATTTGAACAGGTGCAAATTTGATATTAGGTAACTTCAATTAACACATAGGCTTATTATTAATAAACTCGGTCTAAATATGTATTACCAAAATTTATTTGCTTTACTTGAGTTGTATGTTACACATTTTACTGGATAACTATAGATATATGATAAAGTATAAGTCAGCTAGTTTTAATGTTTAATTAATTTAGAAAATAATCCATGTTTTCTCTGTCTTTGTATCGAGTTTATTTATTATTTATTTTTTAATTTTGATTATCTGTATATTTAAACTATTATTTGTATTAGTATTTTGAATTAAAAAACTGTTTTTAAAATGAAAACCCATAGTTAACGAGAATTAAATTTAATTCGACAGTATTGCACTTATTTTCATTTATAATAAGAAAATTTTAAATGTAATAAACATACAACATTGCAAATAACTATGTATTTAAGAATTGGAAATATCCTAGGATCTTCTGATATTATATTCTAATATTATTGAGATTTTTTTAAAATTTTGTTATTGAGCCAGATATTTTAATAGTATAGTATACTAATTGATCTATGCATACGATACCATGTAAACTATTTTTCTCTTAGATTCCTGTTTTTCTGCAATGGCAGATTTAAAACTATTTGTGTAAAAAATTATTTCGTATGCTGGCAATCGAATACTTAATTACTATATTTTATTCGAAATGATTTTTTACCTTTTTTAAATGGAATTATGTTATGACATTGATCACTGATTATTATTGATATTTAGCAGGTCCATAAACTAGTTTTTGCTGCATTAGTCAAAAGGCAAAATGTGTTACAATAACTATAAAACGGTAACTCAAATACATATCACTTTTGATGTTTACATCAACAATGTTATATAAAGTATATAAATATTAAATTATTTCAATCTTGTTTTTTTAACTTAAAGTTCGTAAATTTAATTTATTTTTTCATATATTATAAATTTTGCCACATCTAAATTTAATTTTTAAAAATAAATTACAATATTTTGCGAAATAAATATTACAATTACACTTTTATCGATTAATAATTATTTTTCCCAATAATAAGTAAATATTTTAATAAGTAAATAATACCAATTATGTAATTTTATCTTAATTTTATAGTTCTAATAACATTCCATAATATTTTTATAACATTGCTATTTCCTTCAAAGTTAATAGATATTACATAATATTCACCGAATAGAATTCATTCACCAATATAAATTTATTAATGTTGATGTAGAAATTCTAAATTTTTATGTATGCTTTAGTTATAATTTTTTTATTAATTGTAAAAAAATGCAGTATAGTGTCTTATAATCTTTTAATATATATTGTATGGTACATGCTACATATAGTATATGCTCTTCAAATATATGTATTAGTTAATTTGGGTAATTTGAGCAATCGTCCATTTAAAGCTTTCCAAATATTTTTTAACAGTTGTATATCTTCTTACAAGAGTATCTATACGATTGATATAAATTTTAGAAAATCGATTCAACTACATATTTATTACTTATATTTAAAAATTAAGAAATATCGTTGAATCTGAGAGTAAAACGTACTATTGTCTACGTTAAAAATTAAATATGAATTATAAATTCTACATAATTATTAAAACTGCATTGAGTTTTATATTCATTATAATTTGTATTTGTATCTCAAATTTGCTTATAAATATTGTTAAATTTATACACAAATTGCTAAATTCTTTAACTCGATATTTAATAATAGAAATAAATATTTTCTTTAATATGATTTAAAATCTAACTAAATAACATGTTATTCTAAATTTTCATTATCCCAAAATTTATAGATTTTATTAAATTCTTAAATACATGTAATAATTTTATAAATTCGAATTGAAGTTCGTTGATAACTGAATACAAGTATTCAACAATTTAATACACTACTTATATTTGAGCTGTTTTATAAATTATGTTCGAGTATTTATACATCAATATTTATTCAAAGAATTCTTCAAGTATTTTAATTATCATAACGTTACAGATACTGAAACTTTATTAAATATAAATATTACTAATTATACATATTAATATTTCGTGTATGCTAAATATAACACTGTATCTATGCTTCACGAGCACTCAAGCGTTTTTTCAATATGATCTAACAATTTATTTATTTAAAAGGTCGATCATATTTTTTCTATAAATTAGTAAATAAATATAAATTTTTCATTTCATTAATAGAACACCTAAGAATATTTTAAAAAATATGGAAAATTAAAAATGAATAGGAAAGTATTAATTTTTTATATTATCTAAATAATTTATTGTATTGTTAAAAATTATTTATATATGTATTTTAAGTTACAACTTTGAAATAAGTTTCTTAAAAGTCTTTAATTTTTTCGCAATTTAAATTGGATTTTTAAATGTTATTGTGAATGTTATTGTATTGTAATTATACTAAAATAATTTTATGTACGAATTTCATCTTACTATCTCAATACTTAAACAGTTATTTCAAAATAAAATTAATATTCTTAAACATTTTTATAGTTCTGAATTTTTAATGTTGAATAATTAAAAAGTATACTGTTTAATTACAAGTTATTCATAAAGAAAAATATAAAGTTGTGAAATCTAAAGTTTTTACTAATACAATTTCAAAAAATTTTTTAAAACGATCTTGTCAAATCATTATATTGGTATATTGTTATTTATATCTGTAGAAGATATAGATACTACATAATAACTACTTGGCATTGAAATATCTTTGAAACATTATTTTTAACAACAAAATAAGTCCATCTCATAATTTCGAAAATCTCCGACTTTTATACATGTAAGAAAAGTATGTAATTAAATAATTATTCAAAATAGTTACACTAAAACACTTTCTATAATAAAAATACAAGAAGTTTTTCAAGTGTGTTTAGAATATTTTATGGATGCAATAATAATTTCTATATTGATTTTTTATTTATTTAATTTTTGGTAATTATAAATTCACAAAACTTTTCTGTATAAAATCACAATTTTTATTGAAAATTTGAATTAAAAAAAAAAATAATATTATCATTGAAAAATTATTCAAAAATGCAATATCATCTATTAAAAATTGTTTTAATTCAAGACTGTATTGAAAAGTTTTTAAATTAATTATAAATTTTTTAACTTTTTATATCTAACTGGCTGCTTGTATACCAGAGCTCACTTTATAGATTTTATATAAGACTTTTTTATAAATATTGTAACTGCAGCCATCTGTTATGAAACGAATAATGATTAATCATATTTTTTATATATATCCACGTGTTCACAATCATATTGGCAGCTAACCAAAATTTATGGGACTAAGATAAATTAATATTTGAAAGAAAAGATACAATTTAATATGAATAAATAGTTTTATAATTTTTATATAATAAAGCAATGAAAAATAATAAGTTGTATAATATATTATTTTTTATATAATGTCAAATAATACAATGTTAAAGTAATAGCTATATTAAATAAAATCAAATTACTAAAAATAGCATTGTTAAAAATAATTTATTTTACAAATCATATATCTCATAATAATTAATATTTATTAAAAATGATATTTTATATTATTATATTATCATATTATTACATATCTTAATATATTGTATAATAAAATAATTTATATAAATTTCCCTATTCTAATTTTGTAATATATATATATATATTTCCTTTAATACAATTTTTTACAAAACATTATATTATATAATTAAAATATATAACTTAGAATTGTAATAGATTTTATCTTTGAATGAATTTGTATCATATTGTGATTATAATTTGTACTTTTTATTATATTATGTACTAGTTAATGTAGTATTTTATTTTAAACTTTTAAATTTTACACATTTATATAATAATTTATATGATAATAATTCTAAATAAGAACATACAATAATAATATATAATATATAATAATAATAATGTATATAATATATAATATATAATAATAAGAATATATAATAATACATTTAAATAAAAATATTATATTATATTAATTTAGATAATATCTTATTAAAATATTAATCGTATGAAAAGTATTATTTGGTATATATAATGTTTCGATCATTATCAAAATCTATTAGTATATTATAATTTAATGAATATTTAATTAATTAAATTACTATTCAAAGTTTGGTCGAGTTAAAACAGAAAGTTTAATGAATTTCAATTAGATCTATTGTATTTGAACTAATTTAGTACTAAAAGTTTCGATTATAATGTATATAATTGTAAATGTCTGAAATAGTTATTAAACAAATATATTTTTAAAGTAACCATTATAAGAAAGGTTGAGTATCGCTGGCGGTAACAAAGAATCCGTATTGATCACACTTAAGAAGCTTCCACCCCTACTATCTCGTTTCTGCTCAAGATATGAATTCCTAATACAACACTTTCAAGTAATCTGCAACTTTTTCTCGTAAATTCAAGAATTTAAAAAAATATATAAGAATTAAAAAAAATATATAATATTAAAAGAAATTTTATCATAAGTACAAGGTTTTTAATATTTGATAATATATCTTTAAAAACATTTTTAATGGTATTATATACTTAGATAAACATATATAAATATTTATTATTCAAAAAAAAGTTTAAGAATTTTTCCTAGTAATAAATTTCTTAACGAAAATTTATTAAAATCTTTTTAATTTTATTATAAATTATGTAAAATAATATAAAATAAAATATAAAATAATTTAATTTAATATAAATTAATATAAATTAATTTAAACATAAATAAATTTGTGTCTATTAATGTATATTTCATTAATTGTTTTAACCTGTTAAAATATTCTATTAATATATATATATATGTGCGCGAGCTCGTATACACACGCGCCCACGCACACACACATGAATATATAGTTTCTTATGTAGTGTATTCAAAGTTTTATGAAAATGAAAGATTTATAAAACAAAGGCAATGCGAGTACATTATTTCGTACATAAATATAATAGTTATTCTATTGAGCATAATACATCTATGTAATTATATTGTATTGTAACTTAAAAATACCAATTAAAAAATTAGTATACAATCTTTATCACCATTCTGTTACAACTTTTAATCTTTAATTGAGTTTAAAATTTACTTTATATTATATTTTTCATGTATGAAAGATAATAAGTAAAATAATAAAAATCGTTAATAGAAATAAACAAAATAATAATAATTTTGTTTATAAATTAAATATAAATGAAATAAATTAATAAAAAATAAATAAAAAATTATAAATTAAAAAAAAATAATAATAAATTCAGT
This sequence comes from Ceratosolen corneri, assembly GCA_030522565.1. Lineage (NCBI taxonomy): Eukaryota > Metazoa > Arthropoda > Insecta > Hymenoptera > Agaonidae > Ceratosolen > Ceratosolen corneri. The sequence goes on along the minus strand of JAPYYT010000093.1, from coordinate 133,233 downwards.
TACATGATGCTTATAATATACTAACTTGATTTTCAATTGAACAATAGTTATTTTTTTATAATATATTTTTTAAATATATAAACTGAATCTCAAAATAGATAATATTTACACAACGATATATTATTATTAGAATATAAATTTACATTTTCTCATGTATTGCATAGGAATCTCAGGGAGTTTGTTTATTTTTAGAGTAATAAAATTTGTAATACAATTTATATCAATAATATATCTATAATAGTTTAATTAAGATTAAAACTTTTCACATTTTTTAAAAATTTATAGATAAAAGTTATTGGTCAATTTTTTGTCAGGAAATTCGTTAATTGATGATATAATTATAAAAGATGATAGAAGTTTTTTAATGTTCACAATGTAATTTAAATATGATGTATAGGGTAATTAGCATAGTTATTTAATCATTTATTTTTAAATTATAAAAATGCAATTGCTAAAAAAACTTTAAATATAGTAATCTGTTTAAAAATATAAAAATATTTGGAAAGAACATTGTTTTTTTTAATATTAAATGAGAATAATGTATCTTTCATAATAATGATTTATAGGTTTACTTATTAAATTACTAACAATTAAAGTCTATACGAAATAATGTGTTTAATAGATTTATTTATGCAGAGCAAAGAGTGATATAAAATAAAAACAACAATCATTTTTCAGAAGATTTCAAAAAACAAAAATAATAACTAAATATTTCATCGAATAACCTATGAGTTTTTTAGTCATAGCTGAATATTCTCTATAATTTCTTATACAAAATTTCATATAACGAATATATTATAAATATTTAATATTATTTATTGAATTATAAAACTATTCATATTATTTTCTTGTATATTTTTTGTATTCTTATTTAGCAATAATTATTTAACTTCATCAGTTTATGTTTTCTAAGAAATTTTTTCTTTATTTCTTCTTTCATGTACCTACTTTATTAATTTCTCATTATGTATAACCAATTATATTATTTTTTAGTAATGGTAAAGTATATTAAGGTGTGCATAAAAAAATTCATAATTACAATATTTTTTGAAGTCTTCAGACCAATAATTGCTATTTTTAATTGTATAGCGTTCTTTGCTTTACGTAGTCAAATTGATATTCTCATATCAAATTGAAGTTGAGTTCAAGAAGTCAGAGATTTAAAGTAGTTATTCTTATATTTGCTTGATACATTTACGTATCTCGTTTAAGATGTTCTTATTATTTAAAAAATTAATAAGTTTTTATTATTAAAACAGCTATATATACATTATATGCATTAAATATTAAATATTAAAAAAATTTGTTTGTTAATATTATAGTTATGTATTGTAATCAAGTGAACTAATATCTGTTGTTTTCTTCTTTAATATATTTTAAAAATAATAACCTAGGCAGATTATATTCAATAATATAAATTTAGCTAATTAAAAATATTCTTTAAATTAAAGTAGATAGCGATTTATAAGTTTATCAGATCTCTCTCTCTCTCTCTATATATATATATATACCCAAATCCTAATGATCTCTCTCTCTCTCTCTCTCTATATATATATATATATATATATATATCACAAACATTTTAAATATTTTTATTAAACCTTATGTAAAGATAATAAAATATAAATATATGCAAAAGTAACATTTTTGGGCATATATATATATATACCCAAATCCTAATGAATTAACATAAAATGGAAAAATATTATTTATATAGATGTGAAAAAATTCTTGAAAATCATTAAAAAGTAATGGTATTGTACAAAGATTTAATCCTTTCGTAAAAAAAATTAACAGTTTGCTTAATTTTTCAGTTGGAGGAGCTTTTGTTAAACTTGAAAAGATTTGATTAATTTAAAAAAAATTGAAATTTGCGGAACAGTTGAAGAAATATTGAAATAGACACATCTATTTAAGACTTCTAATATTCCATAATTTTTTTAAATTCACCAATATAATCAATGATAATATTAATATTTTTCAACTATATAACTATAAATGGAATTATGATTCACATGCTAAATTATTTGCTTGAAAATAAATTGTGTCCATTTATTATAAGTAGGATTACATGATATTAAATGAGTAACTAATTCTGCTTTTTTTTCTAAAGTATGTAAATTATCGTTTAGTAGATTTTTAAATAATAATACAAAGTCTAAATTTAGAATAAATAATGATTCAAAATCGTTCAATAATAACATAATTCTGAATTCCTTCAATATGTATTAAAGTTTTAATTTCTTGAATAAAATATAATTATGATTCATCAGATAAGATACAGTGTAATAAACATTCTTTAGTGAATTGAATCAAAGGAAAATATGTATTATATTTATACAACTTTGATATAGTTTATAATTCAGAAGATTAAGTATAATAAATTATTTATTGAATTTCATTTAACAAGGTCAATTTTTCTTAAAGTAAACTATATTTCCTTTTATCTTTGAGTATATTTTGTTAAAATATAATACAACAACTCTTGGTTATTAATATTTAGTTATTACAGTAATTAGTACTTCTTATGAGAATATACAATACATAACTGTGTTTACAAAAGTATTTTAGTTCATAGTCATTTATTGTGAAAATAAAAAATGTCTCGGTTATCTATTTAATCATCGGATGAAAAGCAATAGACCTAATATTTCACAAAAATGCATTAGAAATGTAGAAGTAAGTAAATCCTATCTTTCAGATAGTACCAAAAATGTTACTTTTGCATGTATTTATATTTTATTATCTTTACATATGGTTTAATAAAAATATTCAAAATGTTTGTGATTATTCATATGATTGTATTTACACATTGGCGATTGCTACTATGATAATTAATACAGAAAAAGATGTTTAAACGTGCTAATATCAATATATGTGATAATATCTAATATATCTTATGTCATGTTATTTTACACGTTTTATTACTAGTAACAAAATTTAACAAGTATTAAATAGAGACTTCAAGAAAATTTTTATTTTAAAATATCTTACTAAGTTGCTAATTAGTTATTCTATCAAATTTTATTATTTAAATATTTACCTATAACAAAAGTTAAATATCAAACTTCAATGCTTTTAATCACAAGTTCTAAATTTGAGCCATATAGTGTAAAATATATTATAATATAATTTGAATACCTTATAGTTTCAATATATTACAAAATTATTGATGCAAATCATATTTTTAATTAAGTATAATTATGAAATATTATTACAAATTTGGTAATAATTTTTAATTAAATCATAAATTAAATTATTAATTTAATTATTAATTTTTTTTATTAATTTTATTTCCATTACAATAAATTTTATATTAAATATAATAATTAAAAAATATTTAATTATAAAGATTATTTGTTACTTTTTCATAAATACAATAGTTTCTAAAGAATATTTACTTTCTAAATAAATTTTATAATTTTTATACAAACAAAATAAATATTATTTATAATTAAATGTATTGTGATTATGAATAAAAAACATTTATATACTTCAAATTTACCCCATCATGTATTGTGATAAAATAACAATGATTTTTAAGTGTTCTAATTGGATCAATAGAAATAACTCAAATTCTAACAAAATTATTGAAAATTATTAAATACATATTTTATTGCTCTATACTAAAAATGAAAAGTAAATAAAAGAAAAAAGACAAACTTTGTTACATACAATTGAAAATATAATGTTTATATGATTTTAAAATTTAATATAGGGTTTTATAAAAAATGCTTGCTTTATTATAATACAGATTTTATTTTACCATTATTTAAAAAAATGCTTATTATATATAAATTAAATTAAATTACTAATTATAAACTATTTATTGAACTAAGTAGTTGCTAAAATAATAAAGTCTTAATAAAAATGCAAATAAAAAGTTTTACATGTAGTTCGAAATAGTCCAATAATATAATCCAATATAGTCCAAATAATAAACAAAACTGATTTTAATCCGTAATGTTTTATTCAAGTATCAAAAAAATATTGATATTTTACTAGTAATAACAAAAAAGGATCATATTAAATTAATTAAAATAATATATATTTATGATATGAAAAAAATTTATTTATATAATACCATGCTAATCCCATAAAATTTTTTAATAATACATAAGAAATATAATTAAAACAATTAATATTTTAAAAGTTTTTTTTGAATGTTAACTGACAACTATCATATTTACAAAATCAATACATGATTATCATATCAGCGTAACGAATATAATGAAGTCAGTGCTATAAAAGTATTATAACATTAATTAAAGAAAAAAGTGAACGAAGTTATCTCGTAAATTAAAATTAATTATTTCTTATAACTTATATGTTCAAACACTATTAATTATGGAGGTACCATTTTCACTTTGTTTTTCGTTAAATCTTTCTATCTAATTCTATCTTCGTACCAAACTTTTAATATATTTATTTATCAAATTCAACTATTGATTTCCTCTACCTTTATTATGTACGTAGTTAGTTACTTATGCAAATAATATTATATCTAAGTACTCGTAATAAATGTTTTTTGTTTTTCGTTTTTTTCCGGTTTTAATTCCGTTATTTAATAAACTAAATTTTCCTTCGATTTAGTTCCTACTTGACTAGGTTTTAACTATTTCTTTATTTAACTATTTTTGTTTCTACGTTATCTTTAGAACTCAGGTTCACCATTTCTCCATTCCTTTAGGATTTTCTTGTATTTCAATTTTTTTCTTTATAATTACTTTATAACTACTAAATGTAGAAAATTAATTAACATAAAATAAAACCAAATTAAATTGAGTATCCTCATATGAAAATTTATTTTTGTAACAACAACAAAAAATTAATAAGATAATAAATAAAACTATTTACGTCTGATATAAGTTTTCAGAAATAACGATTATTTGAGAATATTTGAAAAATATATAATGTGTTGATTGAAAAAGAAAAACTGTTTTAGAAGCTACTGTATTTTGTAAAAAATAACAAATAGTCTCAAACGTCAAATATTTTTCATCGACTGTATCCGATTTTTACGTAATTTATTCGAATAATTATTAAAAAAAAATAATTATGCAACAATCATAGTTATAATAATTGTTTATTTAAAAATTATATTCACCATAAAAAAATTTTTGAAAATTTATTTTTATATTTGGCATATATCTTATGAAGTAATTGGATTTCAAAATATTGCAAAATTTAAAATTATTCTTCATAAATTCTATCTAGTTAAAAATTTATTTCATATAAATAATTTCATAGTATTCAAACCATGAGGAATTTCAATTGTAAAAAATATATTATGCATATAAACTAATAAAATAAGCTAATTTTTGATGACATAGAAATCAAGCTTTAATATAATAACAATCAAACAACTAACATTAAACAAATTTTCAAAATAATAAATGGTAAAAAAAACTGTATTGAATTAAAATGTGTACTAATGCTTAAACAAAGCAAATTAAATTGTATATAGTTATAAAGATTTTTAGATATATTCACATAATATATTATAATTACGATTACAATTAGTAAATTTTAAAATCAATATTAAATAATATGTCAAATAAATAGTGGATTAACTGTAGTTATAGAAAAAATGAATTTACACAGACAATTTATCGAGTAGAAAAACAGTGAAAAGTTTATTTACGTTTTAAACCATGATTTCACGAATAATAAAGCAATAAAATCATATCTATATTTGAACTTGATAATTATACGATCCCGGAGCAGTTAACAATGAAACAACGAGAAAATTGTTTTACAAAGTAAAATTAAATTTCAGTGTAATTCATTCTGCGATTATAGTTATTAATATAACAAGAGAATCATAAACAAGAACAATGATCAATTGCTTCATGTATCAATATTAAAGATCTATAATAATAGGCATCAATGATTATAAAAATAAAAGTTAATAAATGTATTATATTAATTTTATTTAAATGGATATTATTATGTTTTAAAGAGTTATAAAAGAACAATTTCTTTTATTAACATCAACATACATAAGTACTATATAATATTGAGAATAAAATTTTAAATTGATACAATATTTGACTAACAACGAAACCAAACAATTACGGTTCATTTAAATTTTTAAACCAATACCAATATAAAAAATTTAATGTTGTAGAAAATTATATATTTTATTTGTGGTTATTAGAATTATAATTATATATGAATTTTTTTATTAATTTTATGTTTCAAAAAAAAAACTTTTCTAACATAATTATTTAAGATCTATTTTGTATTGAATTTATTATAAAATATTGATATAATTTGTTTCTACTGTTGATCTAAAACTAGAAAAAGTAAAGCATTTCTTATACTATTTTCAATGTAAATTACAGTTTAAATAGATTTTTTTTGAAAATATATTTTTATTTTCTTTGTATTAACAGTTTCTAATGAATACTCTCCATGAAATAGTTTTTAATAATCCACTTAAAACAATGATAGTATGTATTTGATAGCGTGTAACTTGGATAAATTTGTGGAAACTTGCCTTTTTTAATTTAATTAATATAGTATTTTATTAATAATATTTTATTTAATATATTTACTTAAAAATAATTGAAATTCAAGTAGTATATTAAAATATTTATTATTATAATTATACAAAATATGTATCATGAATATTTTTAAGCAATAAAAAATTTTTTTAATTTGTTTAATTTAAAATTAAATGTAAACAAAACTGCTTCTAATTATTATTCATAAATTTAAGAATCCACAGATTATACATGAAGTATTAAAGTGAACAGTTAGATGATTATTGTACAATATTTTTATAGGTTGATTGTTAATATTGGTTTTTCTTTAAAGTTATTTGTTATGTGGTTGTGATATAACTGTACCAAAAGTGTTTGTATATATAAGCTTATAAAATCATAGAATTATAAGATTATCTTGACTCTTAAAAATATTTTAAATGTTTATATGTATTTTCGTATTCTTGACAATTTTTTAATATAATTATTTTTAATTTTAGTTACATTATAGTACATTTAAGTAAATATTTAAGTGAGTATTAAAATTATTTAGCATTTGAAAAATATTATAAAATTAAATATTACAAAAATGTACCAAAAAAATGATATTTATAAATATTTTTTAAATATTTCAAAATTAAAATTATATTTTACTTTTTTACTATTGCAAATATAGTTTATAAATAACATGTATATTTGTAATAATTTATTAATTTACATTTAAGTTTATGTTAGCATTCATTCTTTATATTTGATGCATATATACAACCGTACGTAACCTTCACATTTCTTTAGCTTGTACATACATTTCAGGTACATCAGCTTTGGTTGTCACATATAGTGTGTAATATGCAAAGACCCGCCCTCAGGTTGCCTTGGTAACCCTAGAATTTCACAAGAAAGAGAAGGATAATACTTCTCGTAGGTGGAGGAGCGGTAGCTATGAAAGACTAGAGAGGGAGAGGTAAGGAGACTAAATCGGGTAGAAAGCGCTAGAGGATGCCACACACTCTTGGAAAATTTGTATAACTACCCCTACAGGCAGAAGAGAAGAAGGAAGGGGTGCAACATACATCGATCCAAGGAACCCTCATATCGAAATCTCTACATCTTGAATTTTTTTAGAAGTGTTTTACACCTTCAAAATATTAAAAACATTTATTTAATGGTAAAAAAATAAGCTAATTTACGTATAGTATATTTAGTAGCAGTTTTAAATTTTAATCATTCTAATTACAATAAAAACAATGATTACGATAAAAACGATATTAATTTTGTTTTCTACAATCTATTGCATTAAATTTGTTATTTAATGCATCATTTACACAACACAACAATTTATATTATCTTGATAGATATTGTTAAGTATCAAAAATTGTAAAATTTTTGTATGAATACTAGATAATTAAATAATATATACACATAATACAAATGCACGCCAATCATCCATATGTGCACGCACGCACGCACGCACGCACACATACATACATACATAAAAAATAAAGTATGGTAAAGTAAGGAGTATGTAATGTGCTTTTTATTCTTTATTGTACTTCAGTTACAATATACACTTATTGTAGTAATAGAATTGTATAGTAATAGAAATTTTGAACTATAAACATTTTTAACGATACAAACATTAGTAAAGACATACACCCATTTTTTAGTAACCTTTCCCTCTTAGAATTCGTGAGTTATTTTTAATTAAATATATAATTTAAATAAAATAGTATTAAATAATTTATTAAATTATAATTTATAAAATTAACATATGCTATTTATTTCTAATAAATCATTTGTTGTTAATAAACAAACTGAAAATATTTTAATATCTAATTATAATATAATTTTTAATTTATGTTATATAATCAGTAACTATATGATATTTGTCAATAACTTTATGAATTTTTTTGTCATATTTTATAAACATCGTTATTTTTCTACTATTTCAATATCGGGTTATTTATTTACATAATCTACAATATTTAAAATTTAAATATATTATTTATAAAATAATTTCTATATAAAGTATAATGTTATTATAATTCAACATTAACAAATGAATATTAAAAAGAGAATACATTACTCAAAATGTTTTCCAATTATAATGTTGCCATATTAATTACTCTTTTATGTACTATGCTATTTAATATACATATAATAATATGCATAATAATATTTTAGTATAATATTAATTAAACAATTTTTCTTGCTTTTTATAATTCGAAAAGAAATATTTTTTTTTAAAAAATGATTATAGATATTACATAAATTATTTAAAAAATTATTAGACTTTACATCAAAAAAAAAATATTTAGATTTAGAATATATAAATTCTTTATAAAATTAATTAAAATATTTTATTTAAGTTAAAAATATAAATTTAATTAAAACAGTATGAAAAATTATGATATTCATTCATATTATTTTTTGATTACGTATAAATGCGCATATAAAAAATATACATATATATATTGTTTATTCCATTTTTATTTTTATCTTAAAATAGTAAACTAAATAATTATATTTTATGACATTCAATATTATAATATAAATAATATAAAACAAAGTGTAAGTAATTACATAAAAAGATATTAGTAAAATAAAGTAGTAAAAAATAAGTTTTGTTATATTATCTGTATTTAAAACTGGCAAAGAAAGTAATAATAAATAGAATAAAATATTAATATTGAACCTAATGTAATATTTATATTCTATCTTTATTTTAAAAATATCATTCTGTTAGATATTGCAAGATGCCGTAATTATATATACATGCATGCAGACACATATAATCGTGTAACAAATACATATGAAATAATAATATTAAAAGTGCTATGTAAATTAATTAATGGAATAGTATTTCTAAATATTCAATCGTATTTAAACATGTGAAACATGTACTATTGTTCACTATTTGTAATTATGTTAAAAGCAATTCTCATATAAAATACTATAACATTATTGAATAATATTTACAATTAAATTATTATATTTAGTTATTAAATATAATTAAATATTATATATTGTATAAATTATATAATATAAATTGTATATTGTATATATTATATAATATTATAAATTGGATATATTATATAATACTGTACATTGTATATATTGTAAAATATTATAAAATGCATATATTATATAATATTGTACATTGTATATATTATATAATATTATTAACTGCATATATTATATAATACTATCAATTGTATATATTATATAATATCGTAAATAGTATATTATATACAATTGTACATTTTATATATTATCTAATATTGGAAATTGTATATATTATATAATAACCACTTAAATATAAATAATTTAATTATATTACTCAATTAAATTTTATTACGCTATTAAAAAATATTGCATATGATATTTATAAATTTCTTTATGTATAGTTAGCTTACTCCCTATATAGGTATTATTTATAAAAATACGTTAAAAAAATACAAATTTCATATCAATATTTCATAATTATAGAAATAATCAAAATAAGAGAAATTTGTAATTATTTAAAAATATACATATTTAAAATTTATACTAATAAACGACAACGAAATATTTAGATAAAAAAATTTCTTAGTAATTAAACTACAGCATATTTAATATTCTAAGATAGTGCACTATTAAAATTGTGAATTATACATAATCGGAGATTTAAAAGACTGGCACATATTAATGAATATTCTGTATAATCTCACATATTTATCAATTGAATCATCAGTATTTTTGTCATTTATTTGTAATATATTAAAAAATAAAGAACGACGATTAAAAACTCTGCAATAAGAATATTTCAATGAATATTATAAAACTAAAATCACAATAAAAAAAATAAGTATTAAACTTATTTATTGGTGAATTAAACAAATATCCTAAATTTATTTTAAACGCATTAATTATAACATCTTTTTAAACAAAATAAGAAAACTAAAATTATGAAAAAATTGAAATAAAAAATAAAATATATAATGAAAGTATAATAATAAATAATAAATATAATAAATATATAAAATAAAATATTCTTATGCGATATATGATATATCAATTGCAATACAATTTAGAAATGTAAAGAGATAAATTAATAATGATGAAAATTCAAATACGATCATGGAATATAATAATAATTATAAAACATTTAAAATATTTAAAATTATATGTTAAATATATATTGCTTAATAGTCAATATTTATCAGTAGTAATAGTATGTAGATTCTGTCTTACTTCTCTTCAGCTGGACTCTTCGGTCTGACTCACTTACAATTCACGTAGTTATAATGGGACTGAGCCAGAATCCTACAGCTTTAATAAGTCCTCACGGATGATAACCACGCCTCCTAAGCAGAGGCCTATGGCCTTAAGCATAGAAGCTTTGTACGTGCGTGTGCAAATTCAGTATGCATATTCCAAATATTTTAATGTTCAAAACTTTACATATTAATTACATAATTTTACCATTCATTTTTCATTTATTATAAATTACTATATGTCTAAATATATTACATATAATGACTATAATGATTATAACGAATAATTTAAAACACAATATTTTTAATATTTGTTAATTACAATTTATAATATTTATATGAAATTATATTATTCTATTTATTAATAAATGAATAAAATCTAACAAATAATTATATATAAATAAATTTAATAAAATTCGTATATATTATATTATATATATATATCGTATATTATAAATATATATTATTTGAGTCTATATAAAGAATCTTATTTAATATTATGTACAAAAATAAAAGTGTTTAATAAACAAAGCTCTAATAATTAAGTGATATAGATTATAGAAACGGAAAGAAAATTCAAGACATAAAGTGCAGATAGTGTCGCACTTAGTAGTTGGAAGTAAATTGAAAGAACAAGCGCCAGACGATTGGGCGAAAAGAAAATGTACATATTCTATAAAATATACATATGTTATCTAGTTCAATATACTAAATTTTCTGCTCTAATATATATTTTTAATATTTGCCTTTTTACTACGTATATATAAATTTATTATTTAACAATTTTATTTATATTATTTAAATTAGTTTGCAATATTTTAATAATCAATGCTCATTGCATTTATTTTGTACATTTGCTTTTGAAAATAATTAGATATATTGTTAATGATTTAGATAATTTTAATTTATTTAATAAATAATGCATATATACACGCGTACGTATACATATATAAACATAGCTAATTTTAAGTAGAATTGATAAAACAAGTTAATAAGCAAGATTTGTTTTACAAGTAATAAACTGACATCGAAAAAGGTATGATGTTTATATGAAAAGGATCTAATTCAAATGTAGAAAAAAAACGTTAAGGCTTGAGAAAAGAATAAATGTATATTTTACTTATGAAACGAAAATATTAATATATCCTTAAATCGCATTATACAGTACTTAATTTAATAGTTTAAGTATTTATCAATGCACACAAAAGTTTTCTTTATTTAGATTTAAAAATAAATATAAAAAGTAAAAATGAGTAAAAATAAGATCTAGTAGCGTTGACTATAAAATTCGGGCTTCATGCGAAGAAGGAACAATGCTTTCTAATATATTTATATTGAAACAATTATTGTTCTTTTAAATACTTTTTAATCTATAATTATATTTATTTTCCAAAATTTTATAAATAGCTTTGTAAGAATCTTTTTAATTTTATTTTTGATATTATATTTTTAATATTATATTTTTATATTATATTTTCTAATATTATAATTTAATATTATATTTAATATTATAATTTAATATTTAATATAATAATTTTGATATTCTATTTTTTAATATTATAATATTTTAATATTATTTTTAATAAAAAATATTCTCAAAAATTGCATAAATATATCAATATTCAAATATTTTTTACTCAAAATGATTTAAAAGAATAAACTGGTTCCGTAATGAAAGAGCATTTGGCAATGTAACAGAATATGCCAATTATATTATTAGATGATTTGATAAATATCTAAATAATACACACTCAACACTACAAAAATAATGCATCAACAATTCAAGATTCTAGAAATATATTCATAATTTTTAACTAGATACTTTTAAGACAAATTAGATACATTTTTTAGTTTTCTCGTATCCTAACTCTATTATTTAATTATTTTATGTTCGTGCTCTTTTTCTACCCTATTTATTTATTTATCTCTTTTACTTTATCTCGTTCTTTTACAAATTCTTCTACCCTAACTTTTTTGTTCTCTTATTTTCTTTCTTTTCTCTTCTTTCTGTTTTCTGTTCATATATTTAGTATTTCTCAAATCAATGTTTTCTTCAACGGTACTATCACCTTACCATGTTAGATGAGGACATAAATTTTTCTATGGAACTGCCATCTTGTGGTGTATCTAAAAAGGCCCTTACTGGCATCTTGTAATGTTAGAAGCGGGTCTTACATTTATAGTCTTACAGCTTACTATCTTACAATACTAGCTAGTAGAACAAACGTGAAATGGTTTAATAGTACGGTCATTTCTCGGTGTAGGTAACAAAATAATTGTATATGGATAGAAATAATAAAGGTTTATTAAAGTTTATTAAGAAAATATGATAATAAAATGTTCATGCAGCATGTATTATATATATTAAAAATATCTTTTATTATGTTATTATTTATCCTTCACAACTAATTATAATAATTATTATAAATCGTTATAAATGTAAATATAAATCGTTATAATATAAATAATCATTATAAATGTTTAAAATATTTAGTTAAGTTTTTTAATTTTAATTTTTAATTACAATCCAAATATAATTACCAGTGTATAATATAGTATATATAAAACCGTTAATTAAATAAAAATTAATGACATTGGTACTATGATAAATTGGTCTTGTTAATGTATGCATTTACTATATAAATACATAACTAGCATGAATAGAAGTTCAACAAATAATATGATGTAAGCAATATATATTTATATTAGCACTATATATGTTTAATAAAGAACAGTTCTGTTATCAATATTTATAACATTTTTTATTATTGTAGACAAGTATTCAATTTTTTCATATTCTTTGACAGATTGTTTTTACATTATATAATACATTTTATATATATTAAGTAACTTTTTCATACGATTTATTAACAGAGTTTCAAAATATACTACAATAGTTTAATTCAAATGAGCAATTAATTATTTTAGTCTCGGTTTTTTTTCATTGTTAAATTAATTGAAACAGTAAAAACGGTAGTTGGATATATTTTTTAATGGTATGATAGCTGGTTTCTTACAAAATTGATTTATAAATAAAATTAAGGTATTAAATAATAAATCTTAAAATAACGCAATCGTTACAAAAATCATCGCAAAAATAATTTAAAAACAATTTATATATAATTCTTATTAGTAACATTTTTTCTTTTTACAACTAGAATTGCGCATGCGCTCTTTACAATTTCTCTCTTATTCTTCTACTTCCCATCTTGATATTTCGAGATTTTTTGGTTACTATGTATCATTTTTTTATTCTAGTTGACCTTTTTAATTACTTGCTATTTATATTTTGATAAATTCTTGTATTGAATTTTCTGATTTTTCTGATATTATATAGTTTTCTCATTCACATATGAAGTAATTTATTTAACAATTCTTAAAAATATTTAAGCAGCACGTAGTTAAATAAAACTAATTGATTGTCTTAGTTTCTTTTTCAGTATTAAATTTGGAGATTCCTAATTTTTTATCAATTTAATAATTTAATAATTTCTCTTTGCAGGATATTATACTTTGATATTATATATTATTGATATATTTTTATATTTTGAAAATTATTATATTTTATAATTGATATTAAAATTTAAAAGAATTATACATTTAATATATATTATATTTAAGTATATGAAGCGATATCGTATTTAATGGATATTTACAAATTAGTAAATTAAATTAAGTTGATATTTTAAGGATGGGTTTGACGGGAAAGAAGTAGATTCATTGATAAGAGGAACAACTGTCAATCGGTTTTTAATATGTATGGTTAATCTGAGATAATTCTTAACTGTAGTAATTTAAACATCTGTTTAATCGTATTTAAAGTAATTATGTGTTAAAAAAAATAATGCTTAAAAGATAAATATTAAGTATTTTATTCCTAAAAATGGCATAATTTATGCAACAACGGATTGGAAAAATAGTTTGTTCTGAATTTATAACAATCGATTGAGTTTACGTTTGAAAATGGATCAATTTTCATACTATTTTTAATTTGAAATTTTACTATATATATTTGTAAATATAATTTTAGAAGATGTACCTCATATGTTCGACTTTCAATTCGAATAAAAAATAAACATGCTTACATGAATGCATTTAATAATTTCTACTATTTTTTATTATGCATTTCTACTAATATGTATTTCAGAATTATTTGCCGGAAATAAAAATTTTATGAATTTTACATAACAGATTTTATGATGTTTGAGATTTATTATGTATTATACATTTGAACGAAAATAATATCAAATTTAGTAATTTAGTCACTAAAAGCATGTAAATAATGATTACATTATAATAATTAAACAGTGAAAACTTTAAAATAGTAATATTAAGTTAGATACTAGGTTGAAGTATTTCAAAAACTGGAATATTATTTTTTATTAGTAATTAAGGGGATTACAAAAAATATAAAATTATTTAAAATATTTATAAATTCGTGTTTTTTATTTAGATGGGTTGATTTTAATAATTTATTATATAATAATTTGATTGCATTTATTGCTATTAGTTTATTATTTTATACAAACTATTATAAATAGTTTAGTCAATACAAAGTTTATTAGCAACTATTATATTTTTAACATGCAATGTCTAGTTCAATGAATTGTATTTTTATATCTAAGGATTTAATTGGAATGAAAAAAAGTACAATAATTTGTAATTCGTTTTTCGATCGTATTTAATCCACATTTTATTTTTAAAAATACAATTATAACATTCCGAAGACTTATAATTAGTATTAATTGAACAATGATAAATATTTCATTTTTTTACTAAATTATTAATTAGATATTTATAAATTAAAAATATCAAAGTTTCTGTTCTAACAAGTATTTGTAGTCTTCAACTTATTATAATAATTTTGCTAATCATTAATTTTAATATTGTTAATATTATATAGATAATATTATATATATATAAGTGTTAATAATGAATTATTCTTTAAGCTCACTATCACACGATTCTTCAATAATAGAGTTTTGTATAAAATTTCTTTTATATCAAATCTTAACTGTAAATGTTTTAGCTTACTCAATTTTTCGACGTAATTTTCGAATGAACTAGTGTTATAGTAAGTTTGTGTTAGAGCTCTCATACTTTTGATTAGGCTAAGAATTTTAAATTGCGTTCTTTTTCCTTCCACTATCTCCCTATAAATAATTTGTAACTCTTATCTACTTCTATATAATATCAAAATCTGATTTAGTTCTTATGAAAATCTCTTTGGTTTCAAACTACAAATATTTTATTGTTTTATTTTTTAATAATTTTTCTCTTAATATTTTATTTTCTAATTGTTCTTGATCTTTTATAGTTGAATGTAAATTTTCTGTGTTCTGCTAGTTATTATCAATTAATACTTTTCATAACAAACAGAAAATAAATGATACAATGAGATTTCAATAACTTTACATTTTAGTTATATAATAGAAAATTTTAATAAATTGTATGCACACGTCGTTCTATTGTTTATATTTATTTATTAACATAGAATATATGGTATATAATATATATTCATTATATTAAACAAAATTACCAAAATTTACGTAATCAATAATTGTAAAGAGTAGTATCGCAATTCTATTAATTATCTCTATTGCCATTTCTCTTAAAATTAGATGCCTTACAATAATTCAGTCGAATATTATAAATATTGTATTTAAAATAATTGGCACATGTTACTAAATGATTAAATTTAGAAAATTCAGTAAATAATATTATAAGTTGTCATAAGTGACGATTAATAAAAGACTGTTATGATATATAATAACAAAATAATAATTTTATTAAAAATAAATATTATAAATATATTATTGTAAGAAAAAAAGGTTACAATATGATTGAATAATTGTATTTATGCTTTTATTAAAAACTTTAAATAAGGTTTATATAAAATCATAGTACAAATTATGAAAGTTTGAATATTAAATATTTTTTTATAAAAAATGTTATAAATTATTATTAGAAAATTGTAATAATTACTATATTTAAGTCTAATGTATAACTATAAAATAAAAAATTTTGAATTTTATTTGTGATAAAGAGAAATAAATAACAGAGCAGAAATTTAGGGAATCTAAAACGTACAATACATAAAGCCAGAATTCTAAATTATATATTATTTACTGAACAACTTTTGACAATGTAAGTAAACTGCATTTTAAATTTGTAATTATAATGCATAAATAAAATATTTTTATGAATTAAATCCTTTAATCATATACCTTCATTTTACCAAAACCATTGTATTAAAAAGATTCTTTTATTAATATTAAAGTTAGTACATTTAAAGAAAAGTATTTTGATGTACATTTTATGAAATTTTATATAATTAAAACTTTTTTATTTTAAATATCTTAAAAATGATGGTATTAAATGTCATTTGAACGTATATTTTAATATTGTGCAATAAGGTACAGATTCAAGAAATTTATTTAATACAAAAAATATATTTTATGATATTGTGTTATTCTTTATAACTTGTATAATTTATAAATGACTTATTTAATTAAGTATCTATTAAATAATCTATCATTACTCAGCATTTAATTTAAATAGTTTACAATTATATATATATATTACATACATTTATAAACATTATTAAAAATAGCATCAATTAATTTATAATAAGAATTATAATACTGATATAAAAACATTTTATTTAATAAAATTTGTTTTACAATATATATTTATCACTTTTGAATTATCTTGAAAATTGTCATAAAAAATGATGATTTGCTCTATTATATGCAAATACTATAAATATATAATAATAGTAAAGGTGTTAATTGCAATAATGAAAACATTTTAAAATTTTTTATAAAATTCCGGTAAATTATTTTTTAATATAATCTTCTTTAATAAATTAAAAATTTTTTATTAATATTATTATAAATAAATATTAAATATATTCAAGTTCGTTTTTAACTAGTTTTAGTGATTAATTCATGTTTGCTAATGTAAGTACGGTAGCTATGCGCATCTCAGACCAACAAACAGAAAAAATCGAATGCAAGAGAATAAAATGTGATTTACAACTGTGAAAAGACAATGGCTGAAGCTCCAAACGATAATGTATGCGGATAGCGTAGACTGGTACTGGAATACTGTTTTGTGATTGGTTGGTCAACGGTGCCAGCGTTACAACAGAAAGCAATAAATAACCAAAGAACAGATAAAACCTTTTCTTCTGCCTCAAGTATTAGTCTGAATATTGTACAGCTTAGCAGTCTGAATTGGTTGGTTTTTTCGGATATTTCTGCATTGTCTTTTACTTTAATTTTTTATAAAATAAAATATTATTGTTAATAACCTAATCATTAACTATTAATTATTACTAATCATATTATTAAATATTAATACTTATTTTACAACCCATCCCAAGTAATGTATTCGAGATATAAAAAATGTTTTAATAAAATTAATATTATCCTTTGACTTTAGATTATTTATTAATATTTATAATTAACATTAATATAATATAATATTTAGTTTTAATTAATATCGCCTTAAATACTCTTAATTAATCTGAAATTATTTAACTTTATACAATAAACATTTTTTAATAAACATACAATTTCACAATATATTTAAAAAAACATACTTGTCCTACAAAATACAAATCAAATACATCCCTTCTATAGTATCAAATTGATATGAATTTCTAATTATACATATTACATATTATTTATATTTTATATATTAATATCGGAAATCTAAATTAAGATGAAAGTTTTATAATAATAGTAAATAATGTAATCATTTTATTTCTTCTTCGACATTAAAATATCTAAATACGATTGTTAAGATATACTGCGATCGAGTTTTACAAATAATTTACTTTAAAAAATTTATATGAAATATCCTATTTCAAATCATCAAGTTTTTGTTTCAATTAAAATAATTTATTTCAGCAAAAATTTGCTTAATAATAAGTAAAGAACTTCACTTTAAATAATATATATTCGACCAATTCGATTTATTAATTTAATCACTTAAAAAGTAAAAAATTTAAGAATTTATTTTTAAGACTGAAGATTCCAATAAAATATAGAACAAATTTTTTCAATAAATATTTTTCTTATTTTCATAAATATTTATTGTGAAAATATATATATTTAGAAATAAATAATTATTCCATACTTTTAAAATTCCAATCATATTTTAGAAGTTTTAACAGCAACTGTATAATAATATATAATTTACTTTTCTAACTTATGCATTTAAATTATTAAGTACGATTGACAAAATTTAAATCAAGTTACAATTAGTTACTGTCAGATTAAAATTATAAAACATATTTTATAAAAAAATATAATTGAATGGTATAAAATAGTTGTCTTATAGAAATATTTTATACTAAGTATAAATGCTACTTGAAATCATTGAAACAGACTGTCAGAAATAAAAAGCTTTTCTTATAAAATGGTTTAACTTTTTAATTTCAGTTTTAAAAAACGTTTGACTTATAATAATCAATTATTGTTTACTTGAAAAAATTTTAACCAAAAATATAGTTTATTTGTACACAACTGAATAAACATAATTTTAAATACTTTATATAAACAAAATAAGACTAATTGTATTGCTACTGATAATTAATTCGAATTTCTTTAATTGTATGAATTATTCAATGTATTTGTGTTTATTTTAACATAAAATAAAAATAGATACTTTTCTGCATAATAATTTTTAATTACTTCAAATACTTAAAAAAATATATTATCAATTATCTACTTCATTAAATTTACAAAAATTTCAATTTGGTGATTTTTATTTAGAACCATAACATTCTTTTATTTTTATACTTATATGTAATACATAAAATAAAAATAGTATTTTTTAATTTAATTAAAATTATTGCAGTAATTATTAGTAGTAAAAAAATAATTTAATTATAAATTGATTGAATTATATATCCGAATGATCAAACATTATTATTATATTATATATTTGTACCTAGAAAAACTTATTTCTGTAATAATAAATATAAAAATAGTAATCCATATTATAAAAATCTAGCATTATTAAATATATAATGTTTGATTATGTTTAACAATATTACAATATTGCTAAGTTGTACTCTTTTCGTAGTAGTTTACTTTTATTAGAAATATAAATAATTTATATTTTGATAATTAAACATTTGTTCAATGGCATGCGTCAGATAAAATAAAATAAATATAGTAATTAATTAATCTTCGATCAATTTGTTATTTCAATTTGTTTTAATTATTCGTTGAAAAAATCATAGTATTTATTATACTATGTTATTAAAATTGATATCATATTATTATTCATTAAATATAGAAACTATAAATAATATTTATATTAAATTTATATTTAAGTAATATTTATAATATATATGTTACTTTAAGTTTAATAAAAGTTTAGTAAAAAGAAGAAAAATTATTGTTTAATGTATCTATTGTTATGCAAGATTTTCAATTCACAATACAGAATCATATAAAAGAAATAAACGATGAAAAATAGATGTAAAAATATGGTTGGCAATTTTTATTGTAAAAATCTTATGTTTAATCAATTACACTCGAATACGAAAAATACTAAAAATTAAATTATAGTGAAAAGAGTGCTGTTCTTGTTACATCCTACATCGTACCGATAAGGATATTTTTAAATGAAACCTTGTGTAAGACAAAATTTATATTAGATAAAGCAATATAAACTTTATAAAAATATTATTAAATATGAGTAAATAATGAAAATAATAAACATCTTAATGAATTAGTTAAATAGTTAGAACAAATAAAAATTAGAATAAAATTTGCTAGTGTTTCGATAATGTTTAATTTTATCATCGCTGACAAAGAAAAATGTATATAGATTGAAATATAATATTGGTACAAACTATATACAAACCAGACTAAAAAAATAAAACTATAAATATTGATAGAATTTTTAATTCATGTTTCTTAAATATTTATCTGAAATTTATAAGACCTACATCGAATAATAACAATATTAAGATTTATTAATTTATAATTGAATGTATCTTTGATATTATAAATATTTTTAAAAAGGTGATTTATATATTTTGTATATGTTTTATTTAAGAAATAGTATCTAAATATAAACTTATTTGAACCCATATATATCTAGATCTAACAGATATATATATATATTAATTTCAGAATAGGTTAAAAATACCACATGATAGTAATCATGTATATGTTACTAACAATAGCACCTGGGTCTCATACGCAATTGCCTACTTTTAATCTTCAACTGTATAATAGATTTTATTTTAATAAAGAATTAAAGAAATAAATAGCAATTAGATTAAATAATGTAATCAATTTTCTTATTTTTAAGCATCTCTAAAAATTTTTTAAATTTGTATTTTCTGATATTTTAATTTAATTTTTCAAAAAAATTGTATAATTGATTTATTTCTTTAAATACTAATAATATATTATCATTTAATTTTCAACTCCAATTTTAATTTTTTACAAAGATAGATCTAAAATAACTTTATTTATTACCTTAAAAGTTGCACTTATTTTTAGAACATCTAGTGATTATACATTATTATAAATTAAACGTGGTTTCTGATTTTATAAATAATTGAGTTTTATAAAACTTAATATAGTTTGGATGTTTAATAGCTTGATTACAATATAAATTATATGTTTAACTAATGAACCTTTTCGAAATGAAACTTATTTTCAACATTAGGATTCATATTTATTTTTCATAATTTGTTATAACGAATATAAAGAATTTATTAATCAATTAAGTCTATTTTGCTTCAATTATTTTAAATAAAAAATATTTAAACTGTATTTAATAGAAAAAAATTTTTCATTTTTAAAAGCATGAATTAACATATAAGGAAATCCATTTTTGTACAATCTTCGGATTTATTGCGTTAAGAAGTGATATTTATTATATTAGTTTCATAAAAATTAAAAATATACAATATATAAGAAAAATATATTTTTAAATAAAAATTATGATAATTGAATACATTTTTTCTAAAAAATTATAATATATACAAATTATTAATATTATCTTTAAAAAGATGCTAAAATATTTTTCTTATGAATGGAGCAAATTAAATTTCTAATATTTTGTTGACCCTCAATTATTTTAATAATATTCAAATAATCGGTTATTATTTTTAATATTTATCTTCTATAATGACTCTTGGTATTAATACTTGAAATTCAGGAAAATTTATAAACCTTATTCTAACAACAAAGTACAGTGAATTAAATAGATTTTTTATTATTCTGATTATTGATAATTTAAAAATATATTATTGTAAATTTCGAATTTAATGCATTTTAATGTATAAATGCATTACAAAATAATTTTTCAGAAATGGATAGTAATAATAAAATTAAAAACTGCTGTTATAAATATTTCTTTTAATTTCAAAATTTATAAATGCTAACAGTACAACTTTCATTTTAATTTTTCCTATTTATAGGAAAATAATACAAAATTGTTAATAGATGATGAATATTATTGGGATTGTTTGTTGAATTTCAAGACAACTTTGAACGAATATTTTTCTATTTATATTAATAATTATATTTTTCTAATTTCAGTCTATTCGATATAAAGCATTTTGAGACTAAAATATCAATATTTTCATTACATTTTATAATATTGAGACAGATCTACGTTTTATTAATAAATCTAATAAATAAATAATATAAAATTTAGTATAATTGTATAATAATCGAACATTTGTAAATTTGTAAATAAAAATACTATTGTAAATGAATCAATTCCTTTTATTCTTATTTTTCTTCATCCTCTTCTTCTTCTTCTTCTTATTCTTCTTATTATTATTATTATTATTATTATTATTTACTTATTATCATTATGTAGTAAAATTAGAACGTATTTATATTCTAATAATTAAAATTTTATAGCATGTTTTAAAATAGTCAAGTCTGTATGTATGCGATGTGCGTTTATGTATTTAATAGGTTTTTTTATTAAAATATTAATGAAAAATACCAAAAATATACACATATATAAATAATTAGAATATATTATTCCATATCCAAATTAACAATTAATACTTATATTACATTACACGCATTTACATTGTGTAATATATATAAAGGTAACACATTACAGTTTTAGTTTGTATCAATTATAAATAACTATAATTATAAATAATTATAATAAAGTGTATAATGACTTAATTTATATATTCAAATTTTTATGACACTGAATATGCCCAATAATACAGAGTCAAATTTTGAGTATTGCGACCTAAAAAATTATCAAAACTATAGTATTAAGAATTAAACATGTAAAGAGTTGTAGAAAAAACTTACATGTAATAATGAATTATTATATGATAGAGAGAAACAAAAAATAGTATAAACTTTTTTGAATGATTAATGGTTTTATCTATCATACTTTATTTATAAACATTTTTGTTTTGCACATAATGCATTTCAAATCATAGTTGAAACGAGCTACATTAAATAGCTTATAATATCTGTAAACGATATTATGAAGTAAAGTAAAATAATAAAATAATTTCGTAAGTATATAACAATATACGATATTCTTTTCGAAATATAAAAAAATTATTTTAAAGTGCTCCGTTAAGACATGACATATTTTAGTAATAGATCGTGTTTGCCTTACGCCTTATTTTTTTTATCATATTTTCTTCTTCATCTTCTCTTCATTTTTTTTTATGTGTCTTTTTTTAATTTTGTTACTTCGTGTTTCTCTTTTTATTTTTATTTAATTTTGCTTGAATTTTAAAGTGTTTAAAAAATTTGTAAATTTATTAATTAGCAATATAGGTATTTAATATATTATATTTTAATATGCGTATTATAAATGTAAAACCTTCTATTACAATTTTACTAATTATGTTAACATTATAATTCATGTTTTTATATTTCACGTAGAATTTAAAATTGTGCTGAATAATGTTTAATATGATAATATATATTATATATAAATAGAGAAATTTTTTAATACATAAGACAATTTTTATCACTTTTCTATATACTAATACTGTCAATAATGTATATTCTTTACAGTTATAATGTTATTAAAAATGCTGGAATATATAAATTATGTATTATATTATATTATTAATATATAAATTATATTAATTATATTATATTATATTATTATATTATATTATATTATTAATATATAAATATATAAATTATTTATATATAAAATATATAAATTATATAATAAATTCTTTAGTTTTTAAATTAAATCAGCTGAATTATCGTTAGTAGTATATGTAAATATTTGTGTTTTAGTAATTAATAAGATGAAATAGTTTTACTCTATAAATAACTTAAATTATTTAATAATGAATCAAAAAATGAAAAAATGAATTAATATATATATATATATATATATATATACTATTTTATGTAATTGGTAAACGAATGTAGTATATAAATAAATCTAAAAATATTAATCTAGATATTGATTCTAATCAATCTAAATTTGAAGTTGAACATTTAATTTTTTTTTTATAAGTTTACTCAATGTATTTAATTGCATTAAATGTTTAAAAGTCACAAGGGGTATACTAAATGCAAGAAAATTTTTCTATTTTTTCTATAAATTTTGTAAAATTATCTTATAACTCAGTGAAAACTTAATTTCTAATACTTTCTAATTTGCACAAATGTATACATTTGACAAGTTTTAATATTATTTGTAATTTATTAAAGTTTATAATAAGTTTTATTCATTATTATTTGAATGATTAAAGAATCGAGATTATTATTGAACATTTTACGTATCAAAATATTAAATTATTTAAATACATTTTTTTAATTAATGTTTTTCTAAAACTCATTTATATAATATACATAATAAATATTGAAATTATGATTTATTGTAAAAATGTTCCTACATAATAAACACTATAAAAGTCCTTATGATTAAATGCTTAATCCCAATATTTTTAAAATTTTTTATTATGTTTCAAATTTTTTTATGATATTCTATTAGTTCATATTCCTAAAAATATTCATACACCCACATTAAGTTTTTTCGTACTTTTCATTTTATTAAATCATTAGATCATGTCATATTGTGGTTTAATTTTGTCTATTTTACATTTTAATATATATTATGGATATTTAATAAGATATCAAATGAAATTTTTCTATTCGAAAGGTGCAATATTTAATTGTAAGTAATTTTTATTCAAATAAGATTATGTCTTTAATTCTAATTTCCTAAAGTCTAATCATAATAATCGAAATTGATCACTAATTGCTTTCTAATTTGCTATATCAATAAAACTAAAAATATTTGATTAAACAATATATTACATCAAATGGTTTGAAAAATTGAATAGTATTATTAAATTTTATTTTTATTTTATTACCATATCTAATACTAAATCTTGTGAATTATTAAAATAATTATTTGCATTATTTCAAATTATAAAATAAGTCTAGTTTTAATAAAACTTGAATTTTTAAATAATTTTTGTTCAAAAATTAAATTACAATTTTAATAATATTTTAATCATTGATATAGAATAACTGTTTATTAATTCCTAAAGATATTACTTCGTCTTTATAAATTTTAGTTATAAGTGTTTTATATAGAATTTAGAAGGAAATATCATAATGTATATCATATAAATATAATAAAATTTGAAAAAGTTGTATCTTGTAAAAAATTTCTGTGACAGCAGTATTTATTAATTTTTAGAATATCGTTCAAAGATTTTTTTTTCGAAAAGAATATAATTATATAAAAACAAAATAAAAACATTTTTCTCATATCTCAATTTCTTAATTAATATAAAAAGATTAAAATTCTTTTTTTATAAATACTATATTATTTTTAAAAGTACAATAATACTAATTTCTTTCTTATAAATTTCTAAATTTCTATTTAAATTTTAGACTGTTTCAATTATTTTTTATATAATCTAATTAGTACATTTTACAACATCATCTTCCTTATCTGATATAATAACATATAAAATTAAATTTCTCAATTAATTAATAAATCAATTTAAATATTACTAAATTATATTTAAATATTATAAACCCTAAATATTTGATTAGAAAAATATGTATAGTAGATTTATGGTTATAGTAATATTTTTTTGCATAGAGAAATTTATTATCATGTCCCATTTATTATTTTTTTTAATTTATCACATATATACTATTTTTTAGGTTAAGATACTATTAAAATTTTATACTGGATTTTTTAAAAATACATCCCACTGATTGATTAATTATTTACATTGGCTGATAATTTTTTTTACTGTCATAACTTTAAATTTAAATTTAAATTTCTTATTTGTTTTCATTTTATTTCCATATAATTGTTATATTAGTACATTTATTTCATTTTAATTTTCAGAATCATTAAACTGTATTTTTTTACATTTGAAAATTATTTAGCTACATTTTTATCATACTAAAATTTTTACTTGATTTAACTCACAATTTATGTACATTTGAGATAATCTAAGGATCTTTGAAATAGCCTAATTCTTATAAAAATATATATTAATAATTTATTATATATATAATTTATAAATAAAAAAAATGATTTACAAGTGGAACCATTCAATAGATTTAAATATTTTTTAATCATAATATGTTTGTTATTCTGATATTGATTTAATAGTATATTATTTTAATATAAAACACAATTTGAAAATAAATTATACAAAATACAAATATTTTAAACAGGTGTGTGGTCTGACATTCTCATTACGATTTGAAAATGTCAAAATAAAAAAAGTGCATATGGAATGACGTTATATACTTCAAAGAGCATCTTCAAAAATAAAACTTCTTTATTCAATTTCCAAAAAAATAAAAATATGTACCTTTTTTTTCTATTGATGGTTGTACTGAAACCATATATTTATTGTATCAGTGTTAAATATATAATATAATGCAAGTATTCAATTTTGTCCAGAAATTTTACATAAAAAATAGAATACTCAAATAGGAATATTCATAAGCATAATATCTCGATCAGTAAAACATTCGTTAAAAAAATGGAAAATTTTAAATACAATTTCTTCTTTCAAAATTTCAAAATTCTAAATACTTCTGAAATTTCACCAATTTATTTAATACTTATAATAGTTAAAAAGAAGCTTCTTTAATTATATGAAAAATAAATAAATTGACTCTTGAATTATAAATAGTCGATAAATATAAAGTTCATTCACAATAATCTAGATTTTTTAATTACATCTAAAACAGTCTAAACCTCAGCTTTAATCAGTACAAAAATATTCGATATATTTATATTGAATAAGGGTTATTATTTTATTTATTATATAAATATATTAAAAAATAAAAAATATTTATTATACTAATTATAATCCATAACAACGAAAAAGATCTAAAAATGTTGTCAATAATCGCCAATTTATATTGCCTATGATATTTTTTTATATAACCTATTAATATAGATTTATAAATTAGACATAAACATTTATTTGAGGTAAAACATTCATATTTGTATAATTTTTTATATTTATATAATGTTATCTTTATCATTCGTAGGTAGTCGCGTTTTATCAAGTATATTTTTGTTTTATAGAAGTATATAAAAATACATCGTACTATAAAAACTTGCAAAAAACCCATATTTGATATGTGATTACATCATGAAAATATTAATAAATAACTAGAATTTCGAATAAATGTATTATTTCATATTAATCTTATAGGTCTTCCAATCTTTATCTAAAAAGACTAGGTAAAAAAATTTTTCTGTCTACTAGAGGGTGCGCGTCCCTAATTATAAAATAAAAAATCAATATCTTACCCCACGAGTTCTGCTCAAAAAATAGGGTGACTCCCCCGTCTTACCGTCATTGCCACCCCAGGTTCTAGCGTTCAGCAGTCTTCTCTACAAGCCGATTTTTTTAGGGCGCAGACTCCTATAAACGAATACTAACGTAACGAGAAAGGGCGACAAAAAAGAGGGGTCGCATGGTTGACTAGAAGATCAAAAATATACGAAGAATGTAGATTTGTAACTATGTACATGTAATATACTATAAAATATTTATAATATTATTTATTACTTTGAACATAATTATCATTAATCTTAATCATTTTTATTGCTTTACCACAAATATTTATATTCGAAATTTTTATAATACATATAAAAAATTGCTTTTTACTGTAAATTTATTACATCTAATTACATTATTTACAGTTCTAAGCATAAAAATTGAGAAAAAAAATTTAACTAAGATGGTGCCTAATTATATGTAAATATATTATATATATTTTAAAATATAACAGTTTACCATAAGTTCTTAAATATATTATAGATTAAAAAATAAATTACATTTATTTGCGAAATTAGTCAAATCAAATTTAAATATAAGATTTAAATTTAAATATATTTTTATTTACTAAAATTGTTAAAATAAAATAATTTAATATTATATGCATATTTTGTCTAATTTAAAAGTTACTTTATTGGTAATTAATCAATATTCCTTTAACAGGTTTCAAATAATAAGTTTTGTGTCAATCTGTACCTTTATATCAAATTTGTATTATTGTTTAATTAACAAATATTAAATTATCGGAGTGGCTGCGATTTGGACTAACAGAGTAAAAATGAATTTATGCTTAATTTTTTTCATTATAAAAAAAATATTTTAATTACTGAAAATATTTATGTAATTGTTATTTTGGAAATGTAAAAAGTAACTAATATTTATTATATTAGGTTATGTTTAAAAAATAATAAGAATTTAATATTTTTAATTTATAAGGGTATGTTGAAAAATTAATATACATAATCTTTAATTTTATCAATTTATCTTTATACGTATATAAAATTAAAAATATTTTTGAAAATCAACTTAAAAAGGCTTATTTTACTTTTTTATTTCAGGTATAATTTATTATAAGCAACTATTCAATAAAATATTGATTATAATCCGTATATTGATTATTATTCGAAATATATAATTATTATAATAAATATATAACATACTTCTTTCAATTTTATGTGTTAATTCGAATATATTATTTTTTTTTAAGAATTAATTATATATTATGTATACTTATATCTTTTTTATAAAAATATAAAATACTATCTAATTTTATAACCATTCATTATCAGAAATTAATATTGAATAATACTAGTTTTCTTAACATACACATGCAATATGTTTCGCTTGCAATAAATTCATAATCTCAGAATGTTTAATATTTTATAAGAAAGTAAAATGATAAAAAATCTATAAGTGGTAACAAATTTATTTATATTTTGATGAAAAAATTATCTACCTATTCATTTTTTATTCTATTAAACATAGTATTTACTATTACACGAAATACAACTATTTGAGTAGGCATTACTTATGTGCTCAAATATGGTAATATTTACAATAATTTATTATAGAATGGTAAATCTAACATAATATGACATACTTTAGTTCACTTTTGTGAAATCTAATATTAAATTATAATAGTTTATTTATTTCATTGCTTTATTAGATGCTCCAGTTTTTAATAAATATTAAACTTTTATAAATTTCTCACCATTGAAAACAAAAAAAACTTACGTAAATATATTAATAAAAGATAAGAAAATTTTAATTATATAAAAAATATTAAATAACTACTTCGAATCAGTAATTTGTAAAAAAATATTTCCCAGGTTTTGTTAGCATATATTGTAAAATTTATATTAAATTTATGTTATATATACTATATAAACTACAAGTGTAGTAAATCCCTATTTATTTAATTGATAAAATTTAAAAATAAAAATAAATTAATCAAATTTAATAAAATTAAAATCATTTATATATATAGCTTGAGTATTAAATACTATAAAATAATAATAAAGAAAACAAATTTTATACCGAATTTAATAAATTAATTTTTCTATAACGTTATCAAATAATATATAGGTAATCAAATAATTTAATATTTCAATGTTTACTTTTATAATAAGATGTGATAATATTAAAGAGTTACAAAATTATATTTCATATTTAGTTGAATCATTTACATAATTTAAAGTACGATCATAGATTTTAAAATCTAAATAAAATTTAAGACTTTTAAACTTGGTAAAAATATCGTATCATAAATTATTCTTTTATCAATATAATTCAAAATTTATGATACTATTAATATATAATAAAATACGTAAAGCAGAAAATAGATGATTTATATTGAGAAAGTAAATAAACAATTACAAATATATATAAACGTTTCACTATAAAGGTAAGTGAAATTTCTTAATAAAAAACCTAAATTGTAAAATAATTTGTAAAAAGTTAACAGATGTAAATTAAATAGCGAGTAATTGTAAGTTTAGAACAGATACAAAAAATTACCCAGTAGTCAAAAGAATAAGATAAAGAGAAATTTTTGGTTGTTCATGAATAAAGTATTATTACATAAATTTGTCGAAGTAGCAAAAAACTTGAAAAACTTGAATAAATATTTATGTAATACATCTTAATATCCTTAAAAAAATATTCTACTATGGTAGGTAAAAATCCAAATGTTCTTTCCATATTTAAGGATTTACTTAGTATAGAATAAATAAAATATTTCTTTATATTTGATTTTACAAGCAATTTGTAGGCACAGTTTATAGATAGGGAAAAAACGTCATATTATTTTGAAATTGTTCATTTTCGCATTAATATTTTTAAAGTAATTTTTAATAAGCGTAATATATTATATATTTTTATGCTTTTACATTTGCATATATTTTTTAAAATAAAAGAAAAGACTAATTATCAAATAATGTATTAATTATTGACATAAATACTTGGTAAAAATAATAAGAAGTTGGTCAAGTAACGGATAAATTTTATAAGCAAAATCAGAATAAATTGTCATAAGAAAGTATTTTGTCAATAATATGAATGAAAGAAATTTAGTTGATGAAAAACTGAATAATCTATTTATTACCAATGTTAGAAAACGAACAGTTAACGGTTTTTTAAATTTAAAAAAAATTTAATTTTAACATTTCCGATCATAATTAACTTTTTTTAAATGATACATTTTCTAATAATCTTTGAACTTTAACTTGTTAAAGAATATTTAGAAAAACAACCTCAAAATATGAATCGAGAAATTTGCTTTTTAATCTTATTATACATCATGTTCATTCGATATTAAACTCTTTATTGTATCACTTGTATTACCAATGAAACGTTTTATTGATCGTAACTATAATAAATATAATATTTTTCTTGAAAATTTTCTGCATACAGTGGTCCTTCGTATTCGAAATATTATGAAGAAAATAGTTCCATTAATATGTGTGACCGGTTAAACGATAAATATTGTGAAACAGACATCAAGAATAAGATAACGATTGTAACTAAATAGATCTTATTTTTTATAAATTTATTTATATATTTATTATTATATACATCGTTCACATTTTACTATACTACACTATACTATATTTTATAAAATCTCAGGTCAATTTTTTCAAAATAAAAAATGATTTTCTTAATACCTAAAAGATCGGTATCAGGGCTCATAATAGTATACATAATGGTATATATAACTGACGCAAGATAAGTCAATGAGTGATATATTTTCGACTAAAACAGTGTCAAAATGCGATTCATAATATGTTACAGCAAAATGCACAAATACAAATATACTCTTGTAGAAATAATTTCTCTTATATTAGGATAATTTATTTTATATTACCCAGGAATATTTATTTATATTATCCAGGAAAATTATAACACATAATAAGTAGTTATCTATGTTTTATCATATTATTACTGTAAATAAAAATAATGAATGGTAGTGCTCTTTGAATACCAGATATCTTTAAAAAATTTTCTTGTTCTCAAATTCACCACTTCAAAAAATCGCATACATATAGAATTCTATTAACAAAACTAACGCACTTAGATAAGATTTTTGTAATTTTTAGTACATTACTTCATTTGCACTTATCAACCAAATCTTTATATATGTATATGAAATTTTATTTTCCTTCGGGACCGAGTTCATGCTCCTTAGTATTAACCAATCTATATTCAACTTTATTTTTAATAACTGTTCTATATTTATTATTTAAAATTAGGTTTATAATAAATGTTATTATAAAATATATTAGAGAAAATTATTATTATATATTGCGATGGAACTAGAAGTTCTCATATCTCTTACGAATGATCCATCTCATATATTAACGACGTTAGACATAAATGAATTAGGCATTAACGACACACAAATACATATTGATAATTTTAAAATAAAGCTAAATCAATGGCTCAGTACTTACTTGATTGTTATCAATAACTTTTCTGTAAGCAAGAATGAATATTGTTCGGGCGTGCAACCTGAGTGTGAATTCTCCCAGTGGTGGTGTGAGGGAGAAGCAGATAGTGGAAGGGTTGAGTTGGCAGGGTTAAAAAATCGTAAATTAACGGGGCCTGGGTGATGCCGATCAAAATCTATTGTTATAAATTGAATTTATAACAATAGTAGATAGCGCACGCAGTTATTTATACAATTAATAATACTATTATTTTTACAATTGTGAAGAGCCGCAACTTCACGAGACGCGAAGCGCGGATTGTTTATGCACTGTGTGATGGCCGCACTTACACGTTACTAGAGGTGCGATTGTTTATGATTGTATTTATGTTTATATTATCCCGCACTTTCGCACTTGATTATGCATTGTTTTTAATTTCCGAAACAGAGTGGCGGCGATGGTCTAGCTATTGGTGTAAATTATGCTTAGACGGATCGCCGCGTGGTCATATATTGGTTATCAGTCATGGGGCTCTGGAATACATGTGTGTTGCGCGTCGATGAGTCGTCACGTGAGAATAAAGTCTGTATGAACGGCTTGTCGCGAGGAGCGACGCAGGGTTCGATAGGACGTATATTCCGTGAAGACTTGAACCGGTGCAATATATTGGTTATCAGTCATTGGGCTCCGGAGGAGCGACGCAAAGCTCGTTCGCACATATTACGCATTGATTTGAACCGGTGTTATATATTGGTTATCAGTCATCGGGCTTTGGAGGAGCGACGCTGAGCTCAATCGAACATGTATTTGAACCGGGTTGCTACTTGTCTCTTATTGCGGGTTCTCTTCTGCGCTCCACCTGGGAGCTCTATCCAGGATGGGAAGGATGCAACCGCGGGCTAAATAGCGTGCTCACCGTTTGGACGAAGCTTCTGGTAGTACGGATCCAGACGTGGCGATGGAATTGTTCGGATATATGACCACTTCGTGCGCTGGAGACCCTTCCGCGATGGATCGGAAGACAGAAAGCAATCAGAGTAACTTCTCGTTGCCGCGAGCTTGCGGTCTTGTTTTATAGCCGGAGGGCTAGATAGGCCGCCGAAGGTGCATGGTGGGGGGGCCTAACGAATTGCTCTACGTTGCTGAGATACAAAAGCAAGGAATGTCGCATCCTTTTAGGTAAGGGAGGGCTAGATAGGCCGCCGAAGGTGCATGGTTGGGGGGGCCTAACGAATTGCTCTACGTTGCTGAGATACAAAAGCAAGGAATGTCGCATCCTTTTAGGCAAGGGGTAAAAGGGTGAAGAACGAGACGATGGATGGAGGGGCCTTGTTGCCAGGCGCTTTACAATTCAAAAGCTCACAACGCTTTTCCTGGAAACACTGGAATTATAAACAAAATACAGCAATCACGAAGTATGAGGCGGTCCGACCGAATAATTTGAATTGAAAGTTGTAAGATGATAAACGAATAGTGTAGTAAAAGTCACATTCAAAGGTAAACAGGTATTATTGAGTGACGACTCGAGATTCTGTCGGAATTGCAAACAAATATGAATGATATAACTTAATTATAATAGAATGAATTTATATAAATTGGACCGACTTAATAGTAATATTGATAATAATATACTTAATATTAAATTTTATTAGTCCTTATGTTTGGGATTGAGCCCGAGAAATATACTTTCCTTTGGTTGTAAAGAGTGAGAGGCCGGCAGTGGAAGGGGAGAGGGGAGCAGGTATCAATCGAATGTCTTTGAAATGCAATAGTAATTGTAATAGCGTTTATTTGAATTAGTCTTTTTAATATAATATGAGGGTTTCGTAGTTGTATGTTATCTTGAATGTAATTATTTATTCTTGATTACTGAATTGAATATTAAATGTCTTGATTTAATATGAATAACTAATAGTCTGAAGCATTCAAATGAATAAATGTGGTTACTTTCCTGTTAATGTTTAGATATCGTTGTGTGTGTGTGAGGGTCAATAGTATTTACAGCCGCAGTTTCTTGGTGCGGCGGCTAATTGTGTAGTATCACCACCTTAGGTGTTACGGCGTGGCGTTGCATTTGAATGTTGATCCGGCGGTCAGTTTCACATGGAACATCGCTTTTACCTGATCTGCGTGTGTAGATTTCTAGGTCAATCCGAGGAGGACTCGGTTGGTGTTAGAGTTTAGTGAGTGCTTCGGAAGTCTGAAAATGACTTCCCTAGAAGCTGTGAAGTGTATGAAGTCAGTTTTGAGAGAACTTCAAGGAGATAAGAGGTTTCAGTAAAAATAAAAGGTATCAGTCAAAAGAGGATTCACAAAGAAGTCAACTAGTCTTCTTTAGTCTTACACTTTGCACAAACGATGTAAACTGAAGGAGAGAGAGAGAGTGAAGTGAAACTGCACTATGTCCATTTTTAATCAGTTTGCTCCGTCTTTAAGAGGATGTGTTCTTGTTTGGTTTCCAAAAAGTGGGAATTCAATCAGCATAGTTTTGGGTAAATATTTTCCTCTGATTGGAGAAATATATTGTTAAGAAGGGGTCCCTGGACAGGGCATAATGATAAGAAAAATTGGAAGCCGTTCTTGCAAAAAGGCTTTGCTGATAATTACTGCCACGTAATAAATAATATATAATGGGGGATTTTATATTCAGTGACAATATAGTTTTTAGACCAATTTTTTGTGGTAGTCCTTAAGACAAAAAATTACGCTAGCGAACTCTCGTCCTAAGATATCATAAACGTTTTAAAACTCGAACGTGACAGTAAGAAGCAAGAAGGGATTATCGCACAAGGCAGACGATCTTGTCCAACATCTTTTTTCCAACATGTGACAATGATAAATACATTAAAGTTCTTTCTAATTTTCAGTTAAAATATATATGACATTAAGAGACGATTTTTGATTTTCATATTGACATTAAGAGAAACCTCGGAGTCTCGAACACTTTAATTATAATACACATATTTACTACTGTTCGAGATTCCGAGCCACAATTGGGTCTCTCTCAACTCACTTAAATTGATCGGGATTTTTATTGTAAACTACGATCTATTTTGAAAACGCATTAAGTGTCGCGAATGCCTGATATTTACTTAGCATATGTTGTACGCATGCTATTTATTATACTTACCGCATGCGCCTTGCTTTTACTGATCACAAACACTTTTCCCTCCTTCTCATACGCGCCTCATTTCTTACAGAGAATGTAACTCTCGCTTTACGACAAAACTCGAGCAAGAACTTTTGTATTTATTTCTATAAGTACGGCCATGGGTCCTATGCTATTAGGACCATGCCACGCATGCCTATATCTTTGAGTCTAAACTTCGAATAGCCTGCAAGAGGATATTTTTCAGACACTCACATTTCCGGGATATTTATGATCGTAAAAGGCGCAACACACAACTTATTTATCTTTCAAGTTCCGAGTCGCATAACGGCGAACGACTCTTAATAACCACTCTTATTACTCGCCTATGTCTCGGATTTCTTGAAACTCACCAAAATTAACAATATATTCGAAAATTCGTGGACCGTACATGCCAGCCGCACGTGCCTGCAGTCTCTCATGACTTGTACAATTCGTAAAAATCCAACAAGTATGTTTTACTCTTCTTATTGCGTAATGGCTTGTAACAGTCAGTACGATAATCGGCACAACAAGGGTGCATAGTCGAAAAATGGAACCACCTACTTTCGGCAGTCCAACAATCTTAGCTCAAAAACAATAGTCATACAAAGACTGAAAAATCCCTTTTTTGGAAACTACGACGATGAATCCCCCTGAAAGGCGGAGTAAACTAACTAAAAAGCGACTGTACGAGCTGCAGACTAATCTTGTACCAACTCTGACTCTCACGTGTTCTCTCATGGGTGATCTCAACGTGTGATATGAACGACTTCAACACACGGTTGTATCAACGTAAAAGAACTCATTAGAATGACTCCAATCATTCTACTCTACTTCCTGGAATCCATCAGACAGATTCCAGATCAACAACGCTGCCAATTTGGAGTCCATCAGACTGACTAACCATTCATCACTGCCATAGAGAGTTCAGACTGACTCCCGACAAATCTTCACAAGATTTCTACAGCGAAATCACATACTACAAGAAAGGCGGCATTAGACTCACAACGACCGTCGCACAACTTTCGACCAGCTACAACGCCAAATCAGCTAGATAGGCGTTTAAACTACAAGTGACTGCCGCAAAAAGCGACGCACAACTTTCAACTTACGTACAACTCCAATTCTGCTAGATAGGGATTTAAACTACAAGGAACTGCCGTAACAGACAACACACACACTCAACCGACAACTGACCATTGCACAAGGAAGCGCGGCGTTCAATCTTGCAATTAACCGCTACACCAAGTACACCGCACTATTTAAACCAGGAAAGTAATCCTTTCTTTCCACAAATTCTTAAAGATATCTTATTTAAAAGTAGCATCAAGATAATATAATAAACACAAGATAACTTAAATAACACAGAATTTCAATAATATCTTTAATATATTAGTATCAATTAACACTGTTGTTGTTACACAAAACCGTTCGTAGACTTCTTTCGATACCTGCTACCTTTACCTTTTACCTTTTACCCTCTCCTTCCACTATCTGCCTCTCGGTCTGACACCATGAAGAGTTTTTATACATCGGGTTCAATCCCCAACAACTGCTTTCCTGCTAATATACACTTAAATCTTAAGGGAAATTTCACCAAGGAAGTAATTTTAAATTAAAACAGTTGAATTTTCTTCTGTTTCCATGAGCTCTCCATAAATTCAAACCAGTATCAATTTTACTAAGTGCAATTTATTAATAAAGTATTTATCATCAATTTACTTCATATCGTTAATAATTTACTTAAAATCTTTTTTGATAAATTGAATTTTGAATTTAAAAGTATCTGTAAATCTATTAATTTTATGCAATTCTTAAGAACGTTTAAAAAAGCTCATTCTCGTCATCATTAAAAATAATGTGATCATTATAAATTATCTGTTATAATTTTCGTCGACAAATGAAACATCAAAAGGCTCTCAAAAATTAGAAAAGGCAGAATAAGAATATCTAAAGGTAATATATTATTTAAATACTTTACAATTTTATCTAAAGGAATATTTTATTTATTAAAAAAGAAACAATATTTATTAATATAATGATTGAATAGATCCGATTAATTATCTATATTGAAACTTGTAATGAGGTTGTGTTCACAGAATATAATAAGATTTAATTCTTTATTATTGAAAACATCCTCGAATCCAAATTGATATCATTAATAAATACCAACTACTACCTTGCGTACATAAATTTATGACATTTATAACTTTCAAAATTCATATAATTCCTCAATAGGCAAGAATTTTCATTTGATATTTACAAACTTTAAATACATATTATTCATTAAATAGTAATATGCTTCAATGACAACAATCTTTTTGAATGAAAAAAAAAATTATGAAACAACTCCAGTATATTTTTTGCTTTTCAAATAACTTAAATAAAACAAAATGCACAGGACGAAGTTTAATTATTTAATATAAAAAAAACTTATAATCAACTGTATACTATATATGTACTAGACATTAAAGTGTATGTAAATTGATATCAATGTTATTTTATCGCTCAAAATCTTAATGTGCCTACAATATTTAAACTCTTATAGAAATTTGGAATTTCAGTAACCAATTTAAGTTGATATGCTAACCATTCTTTAAATAAAATAAATTAAAAAATTGTAATTTGAAATACTTTAGTTTTTAAAATTAGGTTTCTTTTAGTGACCAATGAACAATTAATAGAATTTTTATATACTTTTTATTTTAAATTAACTTTAAACAATGCACTTTATAGTTTATTTTTATTACATTAATTTCAATCAGATATATTTTAATTTGTTTTCATTAAACATTTTGAAATTTATTTTAGTTAGACATTCTATAGTTTAGAAACAAATAATTCAAAATAAGCATTTAGATTTCATGAACTATTTACTAAAAACTATAAATATCTAGAGCAATTACGACCGATAGTAATTAGATTCTTCTTAGAGTAATAATACAAACGGATTTTTTTAAAAATTCTTTCTTGAAATCTATTGAGTTAAGTATATCGTAAAAAAGTTAGATTAAAGACATTGGATTTGATAGCTTCAAATAAAGCTTAACGACATCAAATCTTGGTTCATTTCTATAGCTAAGATTAAAAGCACTGTATTAAATTAATATTATTGTTCACTACTATAATTGTATAAAATTAAATACATCTTTAGAAACAAAAATAGAAAAATAGTTACACACACAGGTACAAAGAAAAAATTTAAAAAATTGTTATAGTTTAATAATGCATGAAAGAAATTATATTTATTTATATTATTATATATTTGTTCGCGATTCCCACAGAATCTTGAGTAGTCACTAAATAATACCTATTTACTTTTGGATGTGACTCTTGCTAGAATATTCGGCTAACATCTTACGAATATTATTTACAAGTCTTTCTGTTGGACCGTCTCATATTTAATGATTGCTATACTTTATTTACAATCCCAGTGTTTCCAGCAAAAGCGTAGTAAGCTTTTGAAGTGCAAAGCGCTTGACAACACAGCCCCCTCCCGCCGTCGTCTCGGTCTTCAGCCCTATACCTCTTGCCTAAATGAGGGGACATTGGAAATTCGTTAGACCCCCCACCATGCATCCTCGGCGGCCTAGCTAGCCCTTCGGCTATAAAATAAGACCGCAATCACGCCGAGGCAGAAGTTTTTCTCTAATTGCTCTATGTCTTCCGATCCATCTCCGAAGGGTCTCTAGTGCAGCAAGTGGTCTTATATACGAGCAGTTCTATCACCTAGCGTCTGGATTCGTACTACAAGAAGGTTCGCCCAGACAGTGAGCAAGCTACTTAGCCCGCGGTTGAATCCTTCCCATTCTGGAATGAGCTCCCAAGTGGAGCGCAGAAGAGAACACGCACAAGAGGCAAGTATCACCACAGTTTTACGTCCTTGCGTAATACATGTACGATTGAGCCCTGCACCGCTATTTTCGGAACGCATTCCACATAGACTTTATTATCACGCGACGGCTCATCGACGGGCAACATACATGTATTACGGAGCCCGGTTGTTAAAAACCCATATAAGACTACGCGGCGACTCGTCTACGCGTAATTAACAATCATTACTCGACCATCCCCGCCAGTCTGTTTCGGACAATACAAATACCTTTGAACTCAAACTACAGACATTAAACCAATGCGTGATCAAGTGCGAAAGTGCGGGATAATATTATAATATAAAGAAAATCATAAACAATCACACCTCGCGTAACGTGTAAGTGCGGCAATCACACATTATACAAACAATCCGCGCACCGCGTCTCGTGAGGGTGCGGCTCTTCACGTTTTTGTATAAACAAGTTAGTTCAATAAAGACAACTTTTGATTGGCATTACAAATGCCTATTTCGCCTACGATTTTTTAACCCTGCTATTTCAACCCTTCCACTATCTGCTTCTCCCTCACACAACCGTGGGAGAGAATTCATACTTGTGTTCGCGCCCGAACATATGGTCCTTCGAGCCGGATAGTGGGCAGATAGAGATAGCAAATCGCGGCGATTTGTGATAGAAATCGCGCCGGTTTGCCTTTTTGAAAAGTGTTAGTTGAAAACCAAGACACAAGGCGAATTGACGCGGCGCGCGCGAGTCTTAAGTCGGTCCGGTCTACCATCTTGGAATGGCCCGCCTGGTGTCGCCAGCGCCGATCCGGCTGACGAGATTGGACCGGCCCGTGTGATGCCCCCAGCGCCGATCTGGCCAACGAACTCGGACCGGCCCGCGCAACGTCGCGTAAACACGTCAAGAGAAGGAGTCTTGCTAACAAGAGTCTGAAAAGGTGTGAGCGCCTTGCAAGTGCAACGGAGTCCTGAGAGATCCAAAATCTCTAAATGCACACCCCCTTTCAGATCAACTCAACCAAAGACTAAACAAAGACTCCCTCCACATTCCGCGGCTTCAACGAGCGCCACTCCAATGGCAAGTGTTTACATTTCAACTCCGCACAACCCTACATATCCCGCACCGCAGCACCAGTTCAAAGAAACCACTCAGGTGTAAATATTGCAGTAGAGCGCACTCATAGTGAATTGTGAACATTTTAAACAATTAACCGTTGATGACAGAAAACAATTAACAACTGACTATAAACTGTGTTCTCTCTGTCTAAATGCATACACTTCACCATGCAAAGTGAAAGCCTGGTGTCAAACATGCAGTGGTCGACATCACACGCTGCTTCCCCAAGAAGAGCTCCATTATACAGCTTTAAAGGGCAATACTGTAACATCACCATAGGTAATGGGTGCAATCGGCAATCCTAATAGTTTTTATACTTCTGTTTTAGCTACGGCCCTGGCAGAAGCCATTTCATTAAGTAAACGAGTAAAAGTACGACTACTAGTTGATATTGGGTCCTCTCTCTCTCTCTCTCTCTCTCTCTCTCTCTCTCTCATTCATAATGAGAAACCCCGTGCGTCAACTCTGAATAAACTGCAAGCAATCCTCAATTCACATCTCTGGTATAGGAGTACCGGAGAATGATACACGCATGGATGCACATTGATAACACTGAGCTCGTTTTCATCCAATGAAGCCATTACCATCAATGCCCATGTTCTCACAACGCTGACAACTGTGATTCCCACAGCGGACATCCCACCTTAAGATTGGCCGCACCTAACAGATCTGACATTGGCAGATCCAGACTTTCTAACATCAAGTCCCGTCGATGTCATAGTCCAGGTCATTAAGCAAGGCATAATTAAATACTCACCACTCATGCCTATGGCCATTGAATCCATCTTTGGGTGGCTTGTCACGGGTCCAATGGTTACAACATCTGATGAAACCTGTGGTGTCTATCAAGCGACAGCGATGAGCGATGACAAATTATTGGACCACATTCTCACTAAATTTTGATGCCTGACCATGAGGCGCCCAAGTACACCCGTGAAGAGCAAGAGTGCGAAGACCATTTTATCAGAATACACTCTCGCGACTTATCGGGGAGATATATAGTGAGAATCCCATTAAAATCACCACAAAGTCTGCTCGGATAATCATTTTATATAGCTCAACGACGCTTGAAAGGCTACAGCAAAGACTAGGCAGAGATGGTAACTATAACAAGTTATACAAAGATTTTATGAACGAATATGAGTCATTAGGCCACATGAAACAAGCTCCGAGACTCTCACCTCATAAGCATCACTATTATTTGACACATCATGATGTGTTAAAGCAAGACGGTGCCACCACCAAATTACGAATAGTCTTCAATGGATCCAGTAATACTTCATCAGCTCAATCACTTAACGACATCATGCACACTGGTGCCAAGCTCCAACTGGATATTTTCGATGGGCTAGTCTGGATTCGATTGCACAGACACTTATTTTCCACGGATATCACCAAGATGTACAGGCAAATTATGGTTCACCAAGACGACTGGGACTTGCAGAGACTCGTATGGGTTGACGAAAAAGGCAACCGCTCCGTTCCTAGCAGTGAGAGCCTTGCTGCAACTGGTCAAGGACGAAGAGAAAAGGTTCCCCCTCGCTGTACCTCCCATTACTATGGGCAGATATGTTGACGATATCTTGTGAGGTGCAGATGACCCACAGCAGTTAGAGGAGGTAGCACTTCAACTTCGTGACCTCTGTAAGGCGGGCGGCTTCCCACTGGCTAAATGGCATACTATACATCGAGGTTTTATCAAACGTTTGAATGAGAGAGACGACCAGGGCGAGAGTATAACTTTTGACGATTGCGAAATCCAAGTCTTAGAATTAAAATGGCTACTAAGTGATGACCGATTTAGGTTCACCAGTAAACCTGTAACAAATAAACTGTCCGAAACAACTAAAAGAAAGGTATTATCTGAAATCGCGCGTATCTTTAATCCACTCGGTTTTGTATCCCCCGTAATGATCAGAGCCAAACGCTTGCTTCAAGAACTCTGGGAAGAGAAACTCCACTGGGATGCGCCACTACACAGAAGCACCTCACTAACTGGTCCAACAACAGAGGTGCCCTCAACAAATTGTCAAACATCTCCATTCCACGTTGGTTGCAAACGTGGAGTGATTCTGTGGTCGAACTACGTGGCCTCTTCGATGCATCAGAACCAGCCATGACAGCAGTCATCTACGTTGCCGTCCACAATGGAACCGCATTTAAAACTACAATACTTTGTTCTAAAACTAGAGTCACTCCGTTAAAAACACTAACCATTCCTAGAAAAGAATTAACTGCCGCACTTCTCCTTTCAAAATTAATGAACCACTGTGAATAAACATTAAAATTTAACTTAAAGGCTACATATATGTGGACAGACTCGCCGATCACCCTGGGCTGGCTAAACGCTAACGCATCCCAGTAGATGCAGTACGTAGGAAACAGGGTCAGCCAAATACAAGAACTTTGCCCTTACGCAGATTGGCTACATGTCCCTGGCACATCAAATCCCGCGGACTATGCAACCAGAAGCATTTCAGGTATACAACTGAGAGATCACAAACTATGGTGGAATGGATCACCATGGATATACGACAAAAGCCGTTGGCCAAAATAACCATATGGAGATAATGAGGAGTGCATGCAAGAAGCACGCAAGAACTGCCCCTCGTTACTAGCTGTGCCAACGCCAGATTACCCATGGCAAGCCATAAGAAGGTTCTCTGATCTCCATATACTTTTCCGAATAACTGCACATTGTATTAATTATCTAGACCTGCTGAGAGACAAGCAAAAGAACCCACCTCCGAAAAACATAACAAGAGAGAAACTAAATCAAGCAAAATTGTATTGGATAAGAACTACCCAGGCTGTTTTCTTCCCTCTCCAAACACTTTATGAGTCGTTTGGAAGCTTACCTAGACGATGAGGATGTCATCCGTGTTGCAGGAAGACTCGACGAGGCCGCTCTACCAGAAGAAAACAAACATTAAGCCATCCTAACCCGACAATCAACATTCACGAAGCTTGTAATCGCTGACGCACACCAAAGAACTCTTCACGGAGGCACACAACTCACGCTAGCAAAGATCTGACAACAATATTGGATCATCGGCGGAAGAGCTCCTGTCAAAACTCACGTGACAGGGTGCGTGATCTGTGCTCGGCATCGAGGGATCCGTGCCCAGAAACTGATGGGCCAACTACTCGCTGCTCGAGTCACGCCATCAAGACCATTCACGCACACTGGAGTCGATTATGCCGGCCCATTCTTATACAAAACATGCAGGGGCCGAGGAGCTAAGAAGCTGAAATACTGGCTGTGCATTTTTGTATGCTTCGCAACCTCAGCAATACACCTTGAGGTCATCAGTGATTACACGTCGGAGGCCTTCATCGCTGCGTATCGAAGATTCACGTCACGCCGGGGTATTCCTGATACTCCGTACTCCGACTGTGGCACGACTTTCCAAGGAGCAAACGCAGCCTTGAAGAAACTCTTCTCCCAATACTCTCTTGAGCATCAACGTATTGATAGGTTATGTTCTCAGCAAGGCACCACGTGGAAGTTCAACCCACCAGCAGCGCCTCACATGGGAGACAAATGGGAAGCTGTGGTGAAATCGTATGGTGAAACGTATCACCTCGCCTTTCTGGGAGTGTATCCATCAAATAATTTTCTTGGAACTAGAAAAATATGAAGCTCAATTTTTGTCAGTATTTTTCTGTAATTGGTGTACTGATAGATGAAGAAGGGGCAGAGCCTAGAGAGAAAAATGAGCGAATATCTCTCTGTAAAATGATTGCACTGATAGTCACTGCTATGTAATAAACATAGTATAAATCTTGCTTGATAAGTTGTGAGAACGCGCGACTAAATCACAAAAGGTAATCCACGCTCTTGTTGATCTTGATTTTTACTTCTGTTCATGAAAAGCCTCGTGACAAAAATACACTCTTGAAAATTTCGTCCTAAGTAGAGGTCGTAAACATTGATCTGAAAGTGACTGAAGACGATACTCAGGGATTATCGTATAAGATGAAGGTTTTGAGCGAACATCTAGCAATCATAAATATGTTAAACGTTCCTTCTAATTTCTAAACAAGTGATATTAAGAGAATCTCGAACAATATAACTTAATTAAAATATTCTGAATGTCGAAATGATTTCTCACAAATAGTTAATAAAATCCATATCTGATTAATTTTGTTATATTAAGGAATTAGTAAGATTCTTTTTAAATTAAAAAAGTTAATCTTATGGATGAATTTAAAAATAAATTTAAAAATCTGAATAAATTAGAAAACATGTTATAACTTTCAGTATTAATCCGTTAAAAATGTATTAAATCGCCAAAAAGTATACAAGTCGATTCGCTAGGAAACCATTTACTTGAAATATTAATAAGATGAAAACCACGATAAAATACTTAGAAAACTAAAGTTTTGGAACAAGATAAAGCTTACTATATAAAAAATTCTATTATTACCACAATAATAATAAAATTATTCTTTACTAAAATAGATTTAAGAAAAAACATTAAGTTATACTTAATAATATGTATCAGCTTTCTGAAAAACTCTATTAATTAACAAATATAAGTATCATATTTTGCAAATTCATATACACATATCAATTTATTTGTATTTAATATTGTATAAAAATATATCACACATATTACGTCTAAGAAAGCGAACTGTTAAAAGTACGGT
This sequence comes from Ceratosolen corneri, assembly GCA_030522565.1. NCBI lineage: Eukaryota > Metazoa > Arthropoda > Insecta > Hymenoptera > Agaonidae > Ceratosolen > Ceratosolen corneri. The sequence continues at coordinate 88,499 of JAPYYT010000093.1, read as the reverse complement.
TATTCTATATATTTTATTACTGATCTGATCACGTATTATTATAAAAAAGTTAAATCATTCAACTATTATAAATTTAAAAATTATCATTTCAAATATATTTTAATTATATATTTATTATATAATTAATATTATATTTATTATATATTTATTAATTATCAATTCTCTAATGTAATATTTCTCTCAAATACTATTGTATAAATACTACTTTTATAATGATAAAGTTGAAAAATGATTGAGAATTACTCGCAGTTTCTTCTAATCTTTATGTTATTTTAGATTTATATTAGTTTTTAGATATTTCTATTTTATTTTATTATTTCTTTTAATTTATAGATATTTTATTAATATAAATTTGTGGTATGGCATAAAATTAAATTTCTTTGTATTTTCGTTTTTGTATTTATAAAGTTCAAAGCATATTTTCTATTTCATATTATTGCATATTCCATATGCAGATTATTTTAATTAACTTAGTTCATACTATATGTGTTATTAATAACGAGTCAATCCTTTGATTGATACTAAATCATACTGTTATTGTTGTCATTTAATGACATACATTCACCATTATCAAATTAAATATTTGTTAATGAATTTTTCAATCATCAGCAACTTCTTTTAAATTGATCTCATAAGTATCTATTAAAAATAATATTTAATGCAATAGAAATTATTACTTATAAAAATATAATTTTAAATTATAATTCTATTTATTTAATACGTATTATTTGATTTTAAGGATCAATATAAATAACATATGATTTTCCTCTTTTCAATTATATGTCATAAATCATAATTTTTATTTAAACAACTTTTTTAACAATTAATATTTTATATCAATCGCTTTCTTACACGTAATGTGTGTGGTATATCTTTATACTATATTAAATACAGAGAAATTGATATATGCATATGAATTTACAAAATATGATACTTATATTTGTTAATATCGATGGAAGGAATGATATACATTTTCTATAATGTTTAAGAATAGATGGTTTCTAGTATAGTAATGCAAAATGTAATACAGTATAATTTGAACATAAATATTAAATGTGAACTAAATTAAATTAGAAGTATGAAGTTTTTAAAAAATATAATTCATTATAATAATCATATTTATTACTTGCATTAAATTTAAATTGATAGTAAATCAGGAAATGTTAATATATGTATTTAACTAAATATATAATTAAATACTATGATAAACGTTAGTTTATACCAATTTTATTGTTAAATAATCGATTAAAAAAAGAATAACTAAAATCTTAAAATACCTACTTTTTAAAGTAGAAATATTGTTAAATAATGCGTACTAAATGTATTTTAAACTTACATGCTTGAAAACAGATTTTTTATTATTGTTGTTTCATATAGAAAATTTATAATCTGTTCAAAAATCCGTATAATAAATCAACTGTCGCGCGCGCCGTCGCTATGTAATTTGACCATCGGTGTTTACGAATATAAAAGTACGGTGCAAATGCAGAGAATATAAGAGTGCTAGACAGTCATTGCTAGAAATACCGAGAACAATACTCAAATGAAGTGTTATAATTGCACGTAGCCATGGCTAAAAGGCATTAAAACCGAACGTGATTGAACTTGAACGAAAAGGATGGAAGCAAGGTATATGAGTAATTACACTTGTCTCCATAGGGCTTGGACTAGACAAGGCAAGACGACTTGTCGGTTCTCTCACTCGGCCGACGGGCTCGGCCGTAGTGTGCCCTCGGATGAGAAAAGGCCCGCTTAACGGTCAAAAACAATAAGGACAGATAATACCAGCCATTCAGCTCGAACATAGGTAATTGGAACGCTGAGACTTTGTCAGCAATATTCGAAGAGGGAAGCTATCCTCTTCTGCGCATCCGTGCAGGGTCGGCAAACTGTGGTAATCCGCTCGCATTGTTAGGGTCAAGGACCTTCTTGGGGCTACTCTAAGGGTCAACTTACAATTGAACCGTGTATCGTAATAGAGGTTTGTTACATTCATATCAGTTTAAAAGAGGCTAGCCGCACGGTGGATTCTCAAACACTATTGATTCTCCGTTTACGCATCAAAACCGTTATCGTGTACCATTTGCAGATCATTCGCGACTTCTAACTGTTACATACACACATAATTATATCTGCCACTGTATACAACAATAGAGAATTTATCATTAAATAATAGTAAACCAGCACACACACATGTTTAACGATTTAATCGATCCTACCACTAACATCACTCCTATTATATCCACACTCTTTACATCGAGTATATACAGTGACGCAGGTGAAATCCCTATTAGTAGGCCGTCGGAACAAGTAAAGCTGAGCTCACGAGAGCTAGATAGAGGATACCTCAACATAATCGCTTACTTATTTTAAATTGAAAAAAAAATTTTGTATTATTCATTTAAAAATCTTGTGAGTTAAAAACTTTTTTTATAAATAAATTATTTACATATTTAATACTTTATATTATACCTAAATCTCTAATTAATAAATAGTAAAATACCAAGATAAAAATACACTTTTTATATATAAATTCAATTTGTATGCTAAAACAATGAAAAATACAAATTATAAATATAAATAGTAATTTAAAAACGTTTGTCCCAAATAATTTTTCTTCTTCTATTAAAAACTTATATCATTTTACATATTTTTTCTATTTTTATTTAATATCTTTTCTTACATATTTTCTTTTTCTCTTCACTTGCGATGTTGAATTATTGCTTCGATCATCTTTTAACTATGATTATATACCACGCCGTCATTTTGACCCCAAGTATGTAACATAAGTATACACTAATGATCAAAAACGATTGTAGTAAATAGTTATTTAAGATCTAAATGCTTATTTAAAAATTTTTAGTTGTTATTATGATATAATAATTATACAATTTGATATAATTTTTTTGTCACCACCATGTTTTATATATCAAATTGAATCATAGAACTCATAGAATATACTAAAAGCGTATTTTTTCCAAAAATTAAAACGAAAATAAAATCCTTTAAAAATAATCAATAGGAAAAGGTTAATTTAATAATGTTTATTATTGATGTATATTATATATTGATACTTTTAATCGACTATTATAGAAAACTTGTATGGACAGTGGCTTAAATTATTTTGTAGAGTATTTTGGTTACCAGTTTTCAAAATTACATATTTAATTCTGTAATTCTTTTTATTTAATTCTTCTGTTGATAGAAATAATGAATAGATATCGTAAGCAACCTATAAATTTAGATAATATAAATATATGTTAAAAGTATTAAAATTGAATACTTACCCCAAAAAATATTATAGCATATTCTATAGAATATGTAATAATAATAATAATATAAATTTTTATGGGTATAAATAAATTGACATATCAGTTTTAAATAAATTTTTATTAAAAATGAAAAATGTATTATGTACGTGCGTACTTGCATAATGTAATACAATAAAAAGAAATTTTTACTACAATAGTAATTTGATTCATACATAATATATTAAATGTATATTAATCAATTAAAAATGTATAAAAAATAATAATATTCTGAAAAGAAAGTAAAATACTGATTAAACATCACAGCCGCTTAAATACAAATATAATTTAATCCACTTAAAAAGGCAATAATATTTATATTTTATATGTAAACATATATTATTATAAAAATGATAAAAATATTAACGAATATTTTTATAATTTTATAATTTCAACAAAATTTTCAAGACACGTCTTTATTATGAGTGGAAAAATACCTTTTAATTCACCACAATGATTCAGCACAATGAAATGAAATTGCATATATGTTAAATTTATATAAATACCAGAAAAAAATTATATTTTTATATTTTCAATAAATTTTCTTTTAATATTGATTAATTAAATAATTTAATATTATAATTTATTAAAATGTGTTAGCTAATAATGATGTATTTCTTAAAAATATAGGTATTGGTTAAACATTCTATTATTTATCTATATAATTATTATACACTATTCTCATTACAATAATTTTTAATTTTATTCATGAAATTACATTTTAATATCAAATACTATTATAAATAAATATTTTTGTTAAAAAAGAAAGAATTTATAAATATTCTTTTTATATTTTTATAATTTTATTATAGATTATATACAAAACTACTTAAATAATAAATTGCAATGTCGTTAGAATACCATAATAAATAGTACTGGTTAAATACAAAACATTATTCAAAAACAATTTTTATTTGGCTTAAAAACAATATTCAATCTTAAGATTCACTATACAAAATAGAATTTAGATGATATTCATAATTAATATCTATAATAAAAGGGCAATTAAATATTAATGGTATACCATAAAACTACATGATGTATTCATTAAGAGAATATAAAATCAATTTTTTATTTAAATTAGTTATTTAAAACATATTTATTAATTATACAGAAAAATTTTTAAGTAATATATATGTCAAGACCAGACAACATTTCTAGAAAAATACTCGAATAAAATGCCGTATAATATTATTTAAAGAATAGTGGAAAACAGTTTTATTTGATTTCCAAACGATCATTTTTTATTTCTGTATTCCTCAGTACATTGTATCAATTGAATTGTTACATGATAGTATTGTATATATTCAAAAAATATAAAATATTTGTATTTAAACATCTATTCAATTTTACAATTAAAATTTATAATTTTAATTAGAAGATGATGCATGTGCAAATTATAATAAGTATAAAACTCAATTAACAATACACGTACTTAAAATAAAAAAGCTAAATATACAGTTGTTTTAGGATACAAAACTATGTAAAATATATTGCTCGATAAAGTTGAATAAAAAAAGTAAGCAAAGCAATTAATAAAATTAATAAACTTAAATTGGAAAGTTTATATGACAAACCAGTATTAAAATATAATTAGAATTAGAATTATGCATATAATTTGATATTAAAAAAATTATTTACATATGAATTATAAATACATTATAAATATCTCAACAAATACACACTATATTTTTAAAAACTTTTAAATAATCAAACTATTTTATTTATGTTGATTCTATAAATTATTTTTGTTAATAATACTGTATACGCATTAAAAATTTAGCACGTTATATGTATTGTTCTAGTATAAAACCATTAAATTATAAATGTTACTATGTTTTTCTCTAAAAGCTAAGCTTTGTTTAGAAACTAATAGTGTATATAAATGTATATTTAATTTATATCTTAAATTTTATATATATGATAAATAGAATAATTTTATAGAGAATAAACCCTTTTTAAACTTTGAAGAATTCATTAAAATTATTACTGTATAATTTGATTATATTATATAAAAATTATAATTAATTATATTTAGTAAAAAAAGTAATATTGTATGATCTTTACTATGAAATCAAATCACATATGACGACATATTTTTACCAATAAAGATTGTACAAAAAATTTAAACTAAAGTTTGTCATTGCATAAATTGAATACAATTTAATAGTATTTAAGAAAATTTAATAATATTTAATAAAGTGATATTTAAAGCAATTAATAATATTAAATACAAATATATTGAACATTAATATTTATGTAAAATTTCGATTATATAGAATAAAAAGTTTTATGATAATATATTCTAATGAAAATTTTCTTTAAATATGATATGTATTTACATATTCTATAAACTTATATATTTTATATTTTTATTTATATATGCAATTCCAATGAAATTATAAATGATTAATTAAAAAACTTTTTATTTTTTTTTTTAACAATTACAATCAGTATTTAATTTTTTTTCAAAATAATTTGACTCAAATATCGAAAAATTTTTATTATGAATTATTAATAAAGAATTAAAATATTTTAAAAATAAATGAACAAAAAAATTTATTTATAATAAAGAATATAATAAAGCGTTCAATAATTTTATAAAAATATTGGTATAAATAGTAAACATTTATTTTTCATATAAATTTTAAAACTTTAAAAATTAAAGAGAAATTAATATAATTAAATTAAATTTTATCTTATAGTAGTAAAATAATATAATATACTTATTAATAAAAGCTATACGTTTTTCATTTTATAACTAATCCAATAAAAAAAATAAAAAAATTAAATTTTAAAAGCATTAAAATTTGTAATATCTACTTTATGGAACAAACAAATTAAATGATTGAAATAAAAATATGTTTACTTAACAAAACACAATTCAGGCTGAAAATAAATGATATTATGTTAATATGTTATATATTTGTATTGTACTACATATCTTACCATTCATTTAATAAAATTCATAGTCATCTTTGATTTTGTTCGGTGAATATATACATCACTGAAATTTTTATTCTATTTAGTCCATAATTATATTTGTATATCATTTTATTATATCATTGTACAATTTTAAAACCAATTTTTTATTTTATAAATAAAAATATTCATAAATTTATGCTTAAAATTGCATTATCATTTAGAATATTATACTCTCGAAAATAATATAAATAAAAATTTTAAATAAAAATTTTCTAAGGTAATTTTATAAAATTATTAAATGAAAATGTTTATTTCTGTTTTTATATGCTTTTATAAATAAGGAAAGTATTGAACTATTTTAATACATATTTATATAAAATATAAATGTATTTGAATTACTGAAAAGAATATTTTTGTGTAATAAAATTATATTTAATTAATTTGATGCTATTATGTATTAGTAAAATATTTTTAAATTATTTGAATAATTATATTAGGAACTACTTTATAATTAAAAAAAAATTAATAAATTTGGTTTGTACGTAATTAATGTAATTTAAATGAGGATCAAAATAAAATTGAGTAAAAATAAGATATTTATGGGTTAGGATTATGTTTTTCGATAAAAAAATTAAGGCAAAAGCCATTACTTAAAAACGGACTTATATTTCCTAGAATATAAACAAGAACATGCGAGGTATGTAGAGTGATCATTATAAATAGATACGTTAGGAAAACTGTATAAAACGAAGATCACATATTTTCCTATACTTACAATATTTTCGGAGCTTACATAATGTCATTAACAGGAATATTTTATTTTTATTACAAGTGAATTTAAATATCCCATTAAATAATAAAAATACAGTCTATCCTTCATTTCGCTATAATTATGAATGAAATGCATTAAATGAAAACTGATCTAAATGAATGACACTGTTAAATTCATTATCAAAATACAATAATAAAACTATAAATCTTTATATATAGTCTTTACTGTACATAAAAACTTAATGTGGAGATATTTTCTCTAGTAACCAGATAGTACTATACATTATATAAGAAATCGTTTCATTGCTCTCATTTGTCAAATCTACTATTTTTATGCCGTGACCATTTTATTTTCACGTAGTCAATCTCCCTTAATCATACTATCTGTCTACTTTATTCTAATTTACTTTTTTCTTATAATCCTTATATTATAATAGTCATTTGATAGGAACTTTCAGTATTGCCTAGCACTGGATATATTATTCGCGCTATATAAAGATATTTTGAAACCTAAACAAATAAAATCGCGAGAGTTTATGGCCCTTCTACATTATCACACGGACCATTTTTAAAAAATATAGTATACACCTGACCTACATGAATACAACACATAACGTTGCTCATGCACTCGTAATTCGGTGGTATCATCATCAAATATATTTTACTAAAACTGACCTTTAAGCAATAGCTATTGGTCGATTTTTCTTACCTGTATGAAATGCCTAATTCGAATTTCGATAGCATGAGCTTAGGAATCTAAGAGGTCAGCTAGACACTCACCGGTTGTGGTGGTAGTCGTGCTGGTTGTAACATTCCCGGAATGTTGCTGTTGCTGCTGCTGTTGCTGCGACTGAAACATTGCCGTGGGATGAAGGAACAACGACCCGTACATCATATTTTCTTCAGTCTGCGATTGGTTGCCTTGCAGATTATTATTTGTAGAGCTTGCAATGGCACTTTCCCTTAAAATAGGAGCTCCAGGAGTAGGTGGAATCAAACTACCATCTTCAACGGCAATTCTTACTGATTCAATATGTCTTCGCGAAAATACATGTTCTTGCAAAGGCGATTTAGGAGTGTAACGTATAGAGCATAATTTACATTCTTCTGGCCCAGTTAAACCACGATGAACAACTATACCCTCTGCTGATAATCCTGCTGCTAATCTAGCTTTTTTTTCTTTAGCACGTGCGTTCTGAAACCATACCTAGATAATAATTATTAGTATAATGAGATCTACAAATTTAAATTAATACTATAATATTATAAGCCTAACTATTAAATTAAAATTGCTGTTGTATAAACTGTCGGTTTAAGTTTAGAAATATAACAAATTAAATAATTTCTTATTACTCTTGCATATTTTTTATTACGTTAAGATTTCTCAATTATGTGATCAGTCTATTTTATTTTAATTATTTTATTATATTAATAAATTTCATAAAAATTTCCATATTTTGCTACTTTACTAAAAATGTTTTAAAATTATCGAAATTATTATTTTAATTTTCTGTTTAAATGATTATGTACATAAAAAAGACTATTGATTATTGTACTGATTATTAAATAAGATTATACAAAATGGCTTCTGAAAATTAATTCTCACAGTATACGTTTACTTTTATGTTATCATTTTAAAACAAGTTAAAAGATAGCTTCCTTCGGAAATACATGTTTAGTACCGATTTGTGTTGTGATTAATGCTATATTCGTCTGGTGTAATCAATTTCAAAACTATCGCCCTTTTAAAATAAAATTAAAAAAAACAAAAATAAAATTTCTTTAATCAATTACGTTACATAACATACTGGAATTTTAATAATGATAAAGTTAATCTTTGAATAGTAGTAAAATAACCTAAATTAAATAAATTAAAAATGAAGTATTCTTGCATGTATGAATTAATAATTTAATAATTCCTTTCAATAAAAAAGCTTTGAATGTGGGTTCGTTTATTAAAATTTTTTCTTTTACCACTCGTTTAATTTAAATGTTAATAAAACTATTATTATTTCCGTATTAAACAATATCAATTAATTATTCATCTTTATGTTTCTCTTTTAGATAGATAAGTTAATCATTAAGCATATCAATAATTAATATTTATTTTGCAAATAAAAGATAAATATATTGTATATTTTATTTTTATATAAGTGTTTGAATGCATAAAAAATGTTCTTTTGTAGATACTTATGTAAATTGTAATCATACAAGAAATTATTCACGTGGTATATGTTATTTATTTATATATATCAAAATCAGTGTTAGAAAAATTTATGATTTAAAGGTAATAAGTGCGTATGCACTTAATGTTTGAAATTGTTTTATATAATAAGAACTAAGTATTAAAATTATGTATAAAATCTTTATAGATATAATAAAATTATATATTATACACCATATTAAAAGGTTTCTAACGTTAAAAATAGTCTTTCAAAAATTTATAATACATTAATTATTTAGCTCACTACATTTTCAATAATGTATAAAATATTAATAATTTATTATATTGTTTACGACAATTAGTACTTTCATGTAAAATTTAGTAAATACTGACATAAGTTTTCCAATAATAAGTTTGTAGAATACAGTATTTATTTGTTAGTAATTTATATATTTAAATCCACAAGAGAAATTAATATCCTAAATGATCATATCTAACTTCACTCAAAAATTATTTACTTAATTTTCTAGAAACAGTACTTTACGAAAGAAAGAAATAAAAAATTAATTTAAATAACTAGGCATAATTTTTCCGTATCCCTGAAATAGAACGTAGGTAGCTACATAACATCAGTATCTGTTTATCTCTTCTTTAAATTTTAGGAAGAACACTCTCAAGAAAGCCAAGATATACCTGCATTTTGTTTTCTTTAGCTTTCTGAAACTTCAAATTTAGTTCTTTAAAGTTTCCTATTTTACAACCAAGTCAACTAATTAACGCTTTCTTAAACATTTTGTATTTGTTTTTGGAATTAAATTATATTTACTTATCTCACTATTTCTTTATATCAAGTCAAAGCATATTTTTTAATTTGTATTGAAATTAATTTAAACTCATTACTTTCTATTTCTTTCTTATGATATTTATTATTATTGTTATACTAAACTCAAAGGACTATATATCGTATTTGATTTTCGATCAATGTTATGTGCAAATTTTCAATGAGTATTGTAGTAATTCATTTACATATATAAATTAATGTTTTAACAACATGTTAAAGTCAATAAAACAAAAATTATAAAGCAAAAAAATAACGTACTTAAAATCTATGATAAAATTTATATTTCAAATTCCTACAAAATAAAAAGACTAAAAATTGTAAAAATAATCCGAAGAAAAAAAAATTTGTATTAATTTTTAATTTAAAATTATATTTACTGTTTTTTAATTAAAATACGCACAATAAAATTTTGATATATATGTTTAATATACAAAAACTTAATAATATTATATGTATATATTATTACTTCATATATTATAAGAAATTGCTAGTACTTTGTTTTTCTTAAATAAAATTATAAACAATTTGTAAGATTATCTTTTACAAGCTATTCATATTTTAACTTTGCAGAGAATGAAAAATAACCTTTCAAACTTTTATATGTTATGATGTATTTAAGCTACGAAATATCTATTAAATCGTAATAAATGATACTAATATATCTTTCAAAAATGAATTCTAAAACACATATAATATTATAAGAATTTAAATATATGTAGATAAGTCAAGACTTTAATAATTCAAAATAAAAAATAATAAGAAAATAATTATTATAAATTGAATTATAATTTGAATTCCATATTTGCCATATTAATGTCAATCAATATGCATTCACATAGCCTCTTGCATAAAAAAATCTGTATATAAAGTATTTATTTATTAAATATAAATTTCCAGTACTAAGTAATAATAATATAAAATCAAATTTAAAAATGAATTTATTTAGAATGTATAATATTAACGATGAATTTTTAATAGTCCCAGTTGTGTTTTATAGTTAATTTAAGAAAACATTCTAAAAATATGTTATTAAGAAAATATATTATGTATCATATGTTAATTAATATAATTAATTATGTATTAAGAAAAATAAAAATAAAATTGTTAAATGAATACCAATTGAAAATAATTATTAAAAGATCTGAAATTCAATTATATAAATAGAAATTACAAGAAAACAGTATTAATACAATAAAATTGACTACTGTCAAAGGTTGCAAATCAGAAAAAAACGGAATATTTGAGTCAATAATAAACAAAATATATTTTTTATAGATAGTAAAATAAAATACAAAGAACATATACATCTCCAATTGATTTACACCATTCATTTAGATATAAACAGTATAAACATGAGAAGATAGTGCTTTTTATTTAGAAATCAATTGTTTATAAATTATTGTTAATAATTATGTTAATAAATTATATAAGTATTATCATTTTTTAAAATAAAAACACGAATATCACAATGTAATATGGATTGAAACTTTTAAACAACAGACTGATATAGCTTGTATTATTAAATATATGGAGATACGTCATCTTTCCTTATATAAATATTTAATTAAATTATTTCAAATAATAAACATTTTCATTTAGATTTTAATAGAACTATTTTTAACTAATGATAAAGCAATATATTTTTATAGTAAAAAATATCAATTTCAAAAAATTTTCCAAATCACCGAAATAAAATTGCAAAATTCAATACTAAAAACTCTAAAAAATATTGAAACTTCCACATAGTATGTTGGTCAAAATTTTAAATAAACTACTTTCAACAATAGAAAATGAATATATTTTATAAATTTTATAAATAATATAAAATAAAAATTTTATATTTGAATTCTCTTGCAATAATTTACTATAAAAAAATATAAGTATCATTATAAATGTTATGAATCATTGATTTTATTGTTTTTTTTTAAGAAATAGGTAAATTCTAGGATCTAATAATTTATTATGGTAAATATTATTAAGTTATTATAATAATAATTATAAAGTTATTATAATAAATATTTCATTTTATATGTACCTAAAAATTTGAATATTAAATTAAAATTGAACACTGTTACAAAATAATTTAATGTTATAGTTTTATCGCATAATATTTATAAAAACTAAAAATAAAATAGGAATATAAATCATTGTAAAGTAAAACAGTTCTTGAACGTAGACTAGTCTGAATTAATTTCTATTTTTAATATTAAGATTACGTTTTTAAATGTAACATGTAAATATTATCGATAAAAACAAACAAAAAATATTACTTAAGATGAATTTATTAAGTTATAATATAAAAAAGATTTTTTAAGTTTTTTTTAAAAATTTAAATTTAATTTTAAAAAATTATTATTTTACTTTATTTTAGAATACATAATATATTATTAATATAATAAATATTATTGCAAATTATTCGTTGTTGATATAATTTATGTTACCTGAACAACTCGTTTAGGGAGTCCTATTTCACGACCAAGCATTTCACATTCAGCCATTGTTGGAGTTTTATAATCCGAAAATAAAGATTTCATTACTTTAACTTGTGTTGTTGACATTTGTGTACGATATCTTTTTCCTCCAGTTTGGACTACTGTATTAATACCAGAACATACGATAGTATTATTTCCAATAATATTATTAGTTATTCCTTGCTTAGAACTTTGTGAACTGGATGCTGGGCTAGTAGGACCACTTTCATCGTCAAGAAATTCAGTTGTTTCACTCATACTATCGTCATCGCAAACGCTCTTTTCTGAAAAATCAGTTAGTGGACCACAGTCACTACCACTACGAACTTGTTGAGAATTATTTTGATCATCTATAAGATTACCTAAATTATTATCTGTAGATTTAATAGATTTGCTTAAATCAACAGGTTTGCTTAAATCCAATGGTGACTCACTGGTATTTGCAGGAAACAAAGAGATATTCGTATCTTGTTTTCCGTTACTAGCATGTGCTTGTAATTCTGTTATGTAACGCTTCATAGATTCTTCATAATATTTTTTTAAAGAAGCCTCAACTTCAGTACTAATTGGAGGAAATAAAGGAGGCATCATGTTAGGAGTACTTGGATTTGATGGAGATGACTCTAATGATAACTCTTCGTCAGGTAAATTGTCAATATTAACCTCATTTCTAGTAATTTGATCGGTATGTTTACTATTTAAATGAGATTCTAAAGCAGATTTCACCTTAAAAAGAGCAGGACAAAACGGACATCGCTTATTTATTACTTGACTATGTGCTCGAAATTGTCCTTTTCTTTCACGTGCTCGTGTATTTTGAAACCAAACTTGGACTACCCTCTTTTTTAAACCAACTTCTCTAGCAATAGTTTCTAGCATTTTTCGAGATGGATTAGATTCAATTTGATATTTTTGATAAAGATAATCTAGTTGCTCTGGAAGAATAGTTGTACGTAGACGTTTATCTTTTGGTTGTTCATTTTGATCAGAATTCGATTTATTGTCTGTATTATGACCATCATCATAATCATCATACTTTCTTTTTTTATCGTGTATTATATTAAGCATTGAATGAGATATATCTGACGATGAACTAGTGTTGTTTAATGCTTGTTGTTGTAAAATACCGAATGCTGAATCTGGTGGATAATTTGGAGGAAAAAGCGTTGGATTCATGATATGTACTAATTGATGTTCACGCCATAATTCGAATCGACTAAAAACAAGATTACATTTATCACATTGAAAATTTTCATCTTTGTAGTCTGATTGAATACTTTGTTGGCTTTGCTGGAGTTGCTGAATTGTTTGATTTTGAAGAAAAGTATTATTGGAGTTTGATGATTGTTCTGAAATAGACTGAATATTTATAGAAGTTGATTGAAGTGTATTGGTTGTTGTAGTTGAACTACTATTACTATCTTCAGAACTAAGAACAGCGGCTACTTGAGCTGCAGCTGCTTGTGCCTGAGCACTTCGTTTTGCATCTTCCTCTTTAAAACAATGTGTTTTTTGATGTCGTATAAGTTCATAATATCTTTGAAAAACAAGAAGACATTTTTTACATTGATAATTAAGACCAGGTGTTCTTTGAAAACGTCCAGTTCCATCCTCATTATCTCTACCGCCTGGAGTAGGATCAAGAGGTGGCTGATTCTCATAGACCTTACGGGCCTTTTGTCTAGCGTTTTGAAACCAAACTACTATAACTCGAGGACTTAATCCTAAAAGTTTACTTAAATATTCTAAATCATCATCTTTAGGATAGGCATTGTTTTCAAAAAATTCTTGGAGTACTTTTATTTGATAATCGGTAAATCTTGTTCGATTCGCTCTTTTTCCAGAATTATTACTTGTATTACTTCCATTATTATTGCCATTAAATGAAAAATCAGATACTCTAGTAGGGCTATTACAATGCTGGCTTGATAAAGAAGCTGACAAGGTATTAGTTGATAAAGTACCTGTTATAGATGAATTTGTATTTATAATATTTGGAGGAGTTGCTTTTGGAGGAAGCATCGGTGATGTTTGTGTAATAATAGATGTAGAAAGCATAGCTGACATATCTTGATTAGTACTAGGAAAAACTGAATTTGTTACTGGAGATTGTGGTCTAGACTGTTGATCACCAGAACTTTCTGGAGAATAATGTTCATCATGAGAATGCTGTAAAATATTTTGATCCAAATATTCATGTTTATTATCATTTTGCGTTGAAATATTAGAAATTGTAGATGTTGCTGTAATAAGTAATTGTTTTTCTTGAAGTTTATCTTCTAATCTATTTTCGTTTGTTATAGAATTAAGTGGTATTACTTTTGCTTCACCAGTTTTTTCATACTCCTCCAAATTTAAAGTTGTACTTGGAGGATTATTGAAATTATAAGGACTGTCTTTATTTCGTTGGCGTTCTTTAAATAGAGTATTACGGAACCAATGCTTTATTACTTTAGGTGGCAAACCGCTTTGAGTTGCCATATCTATAATCTGATCTTCACCAGGAGAATTATTTATATCAAAGTGAGCTCTAAGAATCTTAAGCTGATCATCTGTTATTCTAGTCCTTGCTCTTTTCTGTGATGCTGCTACATTGGCCTAAAATAAAAATAAAATTAACTTAATATAAAATAATAATCAATTTTTTCTAAATCATTTCAGTAATTTATGTTTATTCTTAAAATTATTCAAAATATTTTAAATATTAAGGAAACATTTAATAATTATTGGAATACAACTCGAGTAGTAAAATGTTGTATTTTAGTTCATAGTTATAAATATAAATAATAGTTTATCTTCATAATCATATTAAATTTATTATATTTTATTTACTTACTCGTGTTAAAAAAAAATAATATAATAAAATATTTTATTATGTCAAAAATTTTTAAATAAATACCAATCATAAACGATGAACTTTCATGCTACTGCCAATTGTATTTATTTAATTATTTGTTTATCTGTTTTGATAAAAACAGGCCGTTTATAATTAAAAATATATATGAAAAAATTTTAAATTGAAATAAAATATAATCAGGATTACTAAATCACTTTTTTAAAACAGTTAAAATTATATAACAAAATCTTAACAATATTATTTAAAAATAATTAACAATTAATATGCAATTGATTAGAATTCATAAAAAAATTTACATAAAAAATAATTAAATAATACAAAAATGTTAGAAGATACCGAAATCAGTACAGGCATAATTTTTGCGATAAATTCTTTATCCCAAATCGTAATAGATAACATTCATTTAAATATATCTAAAATTGATATTATAAATTCGTTGATAGATTATTGTCAGTCTGCTAGAAAACTATGTTCTATTTGTTTTGGCACTTTCATTATTAAAAGTTTACTAAGTTATTTTTATCAATAATATAAATTAAGTGAAAAAATATATATATAAAAAAAAGATATTGCTTGTGCTAACAAACATGCAATATTGAAAATATTGCAAAATTATTATTCGATAAAAGAGATTCACCATGAATTATAGATTTATAAATATTATAATCATACAAAAATTGAAACAATGTAGGATAAATATTTGTCAAAGTGATTAAAGAAGTTAAAAAGAATATAAGATCTCAAAGACAAATTTTATGAATCAAATTAAAATTAATTAGATTAATTAAATAATATTAATTCTTGGTCTATAATTGCTTAGTATGTATATCAACATTTCGCAGAATTTATTTGACCTTTTAATTTGTTTTTTTTAGTTTTTATCTAAAGTCGTTAAATTATAGAATTAATCGATAAAATATCTAAAATTTAACACAAAATTTTATTTTAAATTTTCAAACTCTTATCACAACATATAATACAATACCATTAATACTGTCTCTATTTATCATTATAAATTTTTCAATTAAAAGTATTTAATTGACTAATTAATAATGTTTCTAAAAATATTTTTATTAATTTAATTAATTAATGAGTAATTAATTAATGTTTCACATTCATTTATTATAATTAAAATTTTATTATTATATTAAGATATCCAAAATATGTATTCTATAAATTTTTTATATACTTTATTTTATATTTATATAAATATAATTAAAAATTATAAAAGTTAAATTTTTAATTACTTATTTTCCTTTTTATTCTCGATTTACTTTCATTTTCTGTTTAATTCAAACTATTCCTTTTATGTAATATGAATATACTACATGCAATTAAATATTATTCAAGACTAACTCATAAAATAAAATAAAATGTGTTCAGAATTGTTATGTTCAATTTTCAAGTAAAAATTAATATTTGGTTGATCGCATACTAATTATAGTAGAAAAATTTTAATTTGTAAGTAATTAAGATATATCAATATATGAAACCAAAATTTAATTATCTATATTAATTTAACATAACACAATACAATGATATTTGAAGTCATACCTTTTTTAATTCATTTGATATAACATTTGTCAGTTATTGAAAAAAGGACAACTTTTTAATTAATAAAGAAAAGATATCATTTTATTAAAATAAGGCACAAGTCACATTAATGGAATTCCTGCAGCCTATTAGTTCCAGATATCTAAAAAGCTTATTATAATTTTGATAGTTTTCTTTTTAAAAACTAATTAATTAAGAAACTCATTTTAAATTTATATTTTAAAAAGAAAATTTCAAAAATCGATAAGAACAATTTAATATCAAAAATAATATATTAATAATATAAAATATATTTTATAAAATTTGATTAAATGAATGATACCAAGTTTTGATATTAAATACCACAATAAATACTAGACAGTAGAATATTTAACAATAAATATGACCTGTTCTCTTCACTTATTTATCAAATTTAATATTGGAAGAGCAAATTATAAATAAATAAATTATATATAATAGAATCAGCAAATCCTATTTAGGTTAAATGAAATTATTAATATAAAAATATAAATACATAAAAATCTATTAATTGAATAAATTTAAATAATGATAAATATAATCTATAGGAATATCTATAGGAAAGAAGTAAAAGAAACCATAAAAACCTTGATAAATCAATGCTATAGAAGGTGAGGCCAAGCTGTAAATAATTAAATAATTCAAGATTAGAAAATATAGAAAAAATATTTAAAAAATATAATTCTATTTATTAAAAAACAAAATGAAAAAATGACTTATCAAAGAAGTCAAAAGACATATAGATCACAAAATTTACTACATATAAACGATTGAATAATTCAAAACGTGATAATTTCAATAATTCAAAGCACATTCAAAACGTGAAAATTTATTATTATATACATCAAGTATTTTTCTAAAGTAATCGGAGAGTAATTTTAATATTAAACAACAAAATAAGAGGAGTTCAATAAAATTATTGAAATAATTAAATTTATTAGAAAAATATTGAAATTTGCTACATAAAATCAGATGAAGGCATTAACGAAAGAGAAAACAATGAAAAAGAAGAAAGTAATAAAACTATATCTCAATAAATAAATATTAATTTTATATGTTCACATAATGTGTATGTCTTATTCAGATTTTCTTGAAACTATGCAGGAACCAACAATAAACTCTATGTCTATTATATATTTTCTATTAGTTTCTTTATTAGTCTATTAAATTCTTTACTACTATTATAATCAAACTATATATATATATATAAAGATAAAATTTTTAATTAATTAAAATAAATTTGTATTTATTTAAGATTAGTTAAAGATTAAGCCAAGATTAATTAAATACAAAAATTTTAATGTTTAGGATACAAAAAAGTTCAGAAATAAAATTGAGACATAAGTCAATAGTGATTTTATTAGTGAGATATAATTTTCTAAATGTGTTTTATCATTTAAGTTTTTCAGAATCATTTACACTATAAATACCTTGATTTAATGCAAAACTTATACGGCAAAATATAAAATATAAACAAATAAAGAATAAGAGGGAACAGACTAAATAAGACAAGTTTGAAGAGTCATTGAAATTAACGTAAAATTAAAATAATAATATAACAGAAAACATGAAAAATAATAAATCATAAGATAGCAAATATTATACACCATAACGGTAAATAAAATGAAATAAAAAATTGATTGATTTATATAATGACAAGCGTAATCTTTATTTTCATTAATGCAAAAGAATACACGAAAGTCATAACAAATCTTCATAAAAAATTTTATAAAAAATTAAAAATAATGTAAAAGTATAAGATCCTAGTTTAAATAAAATCTGCATTATATGACATTAAATAAAAGAAACTTCAAATAAGATGGGATAATGATGTAATCATTTGTAAAAAAATGCATAATATTTTTATAATGACATAAGTGAAAAAAATTTAATTCATTTTCATACATTAAATAATAAATTCATAGTAAAATAGGGCTAATATATTATTACAAATTCTTCAAATTATAAAACGAAGATTCTATTAGAATATTATTATATAAAGTTAAAAATTTCTACGTGTTTAAAAAATACAATCAAAATAATGAAAAGATAAATAATAATGATTAGATTAATACTATATTTACGTATGTTTTTATTTAAATATAAATAAATCAAAAACGTTAAGATTCATTAAGAAAAATTTTAAAAAAATGTATCCCTTAGTGCTCAAATTATAATTTCTATGTATGAAATAAAAATAAAGAGTAGAGTACAGAGAATAAAACCTTTGTTTAAATATAGTTAAGTGTTACTTATTTATAAGCCCTCACTAAATACATATTTTATATATCTAATACAAATTTTGAATATATGCTATAAGATTATGAATAAGTGTTCTAATCGTAATTAATTACAAAGAAATACTGTAACTAGCTGCATGAATAATATGATAAATAAACAGCGTTCAATTATTCAATAAATTATTGGTAAATGTCATCATAATGTGTTGTATCTCAAAATTATAAATTAAATTTAATTATACTAAATAGTGCATATTTGCAATAATGAACAAATTAATTTTTATTTTATCTTCAATATTATTACAATTGAAAATAGTATGGACAAGAATTTCTTATAACTTATATAAAAAATTTTACTTTCTTATAAATTAAATAATTTATAATATAATTTATTGGTGAGTATCTAAAAACATTGACCATTTGAAAAATAAAGTGCTTTATATGAGGATTTTTCTTATGATAAATTTAAATGAAAAGGTCTGACTTGAAAATAATCAAATTTTCTAAAGCATGATTTAAAATGCACTAAAGAATATATTAATATTATTAACATATTATTAAATATAATAAATATAATAAAGTATCAAGAGCAAGTTTTAAGTTTTAAAATTTATTTTTAACTTTCATACTATTAAATTTAAAATTTTTATTTTTTACATTTAGTTTATGATCTTAAGATAATATAAGTATTATTTTATAATAATATATTTATTATTATTTCGAGATAATCTCAAGATAAAGTGTGAGTTTTCACCAATTTCATTAGCAATCATTTTATTACAACTCATCAATTTATACGTAAAGATATAACAGTTGGTCTTATGGTTGATGCCCATTATAATGATTATGTTCAAGATACTGCATAAATTATCATTCAAAATATAGATATGATTCAAAGTACAATGTAACTAATAATATCAAATATTTTTCCGCAGGTTTTCAAAATTTAAAGTACCAGATTTCAAGTCTTAATTTTTTATTATTATTATATTATATTATTTCGTCAACTTTGAATAAATAAATAATTACTTATACTTATGAAAATACTATAAATAGATTTCTAAAAATATTTAAAATATCAATATTGCTAACTTTAATTCTTTACTCTATGAATTATAAATGACAAATTAGTAAGAATGTTTTTTTGTTGTATTTCTCATTAGTATCAATTTTATAACACAATCTAAAAATTATTTTTCATTTTTCTTTACGACTCCTAAATGCAACTCATGTATTTATATTTAAGTTACCGATTCTAAGTTTTATTAAAAATTAAAATTATTTATAGTATTTTCATTCGCCTTTAATAATAAAATTTTTTTCAAATTTAAAAAAATTTATATTGATGATTGTATAAATATTAAGGCTATCAAACAATAAATCGTTAGTTTCTTCATCAATAGTTCGTTTTCTCTTATAGAAAGATCTTAATACAAATTTTCTTTAAACACTTTCAAGTAATTAAAAATTTTAAACTACATATAATTAGCTTATATATGTAGCTTGTATATAGTAGTTTTTTTAATTTATTTATTTCTAATTTATATATTTTAATCATTTTTTAAAATAAAACTAACGATTGTCCTAATATAAAATTTAATTATTTACACTAATATATACACTTATATATACAATACTAATATATTCACAATAATAACTATGAAAACCATTATATTTAAAGAAATTCCATATTATTTTTGATGGATAGAATTTTAATAATTATAATAGTCATTGATATTTTTCTGCAAGATTACTAAGGCTGTTTGTAGTATCCAAATATATAATCTTTGATAATTGATTCATAATCTGAAATTTTGTTATAATAAAAATTTCAAAAATAGCTCAAAATATAAATAAAAATGTAAAAATATGATTAAAAATATTTTTTTCAAAAAAACTTATTTTTAATTGAAGATTTCTTTAAACAATTGATGTAATTTATTTTGTGTTTCATTTTATACTATGAAAATAATTTGTGACTAAAAAGATAAAACTTTTTTCTTTTTTCATTATTATTTATTATACAATAATAATTCTAATATTTTTTAATTTTATAGAAGCTATTGATTAATAATTAAAGTATTGCATGTATTATTTATTGTTAATAATATGTTATATATTAATATAATTATATATTAATGTTATATATTAATAAAATGTTTATAAAAGCTTATTACGTTAATAAAAGATCTTTTATAAAAAATACTTACTGCTACTACGTGTTGTTGTTGCATGGAAAGATGCTGTTGTGATAATAAATCGGATTGTGTTGATAAAGATGAATATGTGCTATTGTTTCCATCAAACGTTGGTGGAGGTAACATAACTGGTACTAGTGGAGGTTGAAGATTCATAGCTGCAAGAGCAGGTACATTAAGTCCGAGTGGTAAGCCCATCATACTCATCATTAAACTTGGATATTGATGGAGCTGTTGTTGTAATTGAGAAGCGGCCATGGCATTAAATGCTGCTTGCATTTCCGACATATGATGAGCTAAAGTTAATTGAGCCTGCTGATGTTGAGTAAGATTTTGAGATATATTACTTTGTGCTGTTGGTGTATTTGAATCTGTACTTGATACTGGTGTATTACTTAGTGCTGGAGTAGTTGCTGGAGTTGTAGAAGTGGCTTCTGGTGTTTTACTTATACATTCCTTATGTTCACAAGAATCGTCTTTTTCTTTATTTTCATACATATTATTATCATGCGATTGAAATAATGTAGGCGTTGTAGTTGCAGGGGCAGTTGTTGTGGAAGAAGAAGTAGCTGCTGTTACAATGACAATTTTCTTTTCATACTCACATTTAAACTGTTGTGCATATTTTTCAAGAAATTCACGTGGAACTAGATCTCGATGTACTTCTTCACAATGTGCTTTAAGTACCCATACGCTGCTAAATTCTTTATTACAATGTTGACAAGTACTTCGTTTTATTTCTGGAATAATTTCATCTTCTGTAGGTTCTTCAATATCCTGTTCTTTTTCTTGACATATTTTATCATCAAAATTGTGTTGCTGTTGTTCTTCATTTTGGTGTTCTTGGTGTAATTGAAATGCAACTGCATCTTCTTCTTCTTTTCTTTGCCTTCTTTGGTGATTTTCATTAAATTGCATAACTAAGTCAAATCCAAAACTTTCTAATAAATGTTTGTATATTTGTGATGTCTTATGTTTAGGTTGGTACAATACTTCTTGAGAAATCAATGACTGAGGATGTGATTGTGATAAATGTTTCTCTTGTGATCCAGTAGATGATACTGATGGAGGAGGAGTTTTTGAAGGAGACATTGTTAAATGTTGAGATGTTGCTAATTGTTGAAACAAAGCCAGCGGATTGCTGAAAATACAATACAATTGCTGGTGAGCAGAAAGTTGATCTTGTGTAATAAATAATGCATTACATTTTGTACACGGCAGCATATGGGCATTATTATCTCCGTTATTATTACATAATGAACTATTAGGACTTAAAATCGGTTGTTCTATTAGAGGTCGTGCTAAATCTAATTGACCGCTGATAGCTAAATCATGAATTTTACTAGCACGAGTTTGATGAAGTACACTTCTTTTATGTATGTCTAAAGTACTTCCTTGAGAATAAGCAACTTTACATATATTGCACTTATATGGTTTTTTATCATGATCTTGTTGAATATCATTTAAATCTGTAGGACTTACGGGAGATGCTACGCTAATAAAAGTATTATTATTGCCTTGTTCCTGCATCGCTCTCTTCAATTTATGTAAATGACTAACACTATTGTAATGAACAAGAAGAATATTTTTTTGAGTAAAACTTTCTTTACAAACATCACATTTATATGGTCTATTTGGATCTAAATATTTTTCCATAGGATATGGCATTTTTTCACCTTTCCGGTGCAATAATGTCTTATTATGACCAGTAAGATAACATTGCCTAGTAAATGCAACTTTACATCGATGACACTTAAATTTTCGTCCAGAATCATTATAAGAATCTTCTGCTATAGATTGACTATTTAAATAATCTTCCAGTAATCGTTGTTCCTTATGCAATGTCGATAATTCATTAATATCGGTTTCATCATCATCAATTTTAATTTCGTCATCAATTAATTGTTCATTGCCGAATATACCTTGACGTCGCAGTGCTTCTTCTGTTAATACTTGTAAAAGAGGATGTGAATTTAATAAATTTTGTTTATATTGTGCCAACTCCTCTTCTTGTAACTCAGTATGAGCAGTCTCTAAATGCCGATGAAGTGCTTGCACTGATCGAAAAGAGCGAAAACATATAGCACATTTTGTTGCGTCCCGAATGGCATGATATTGAGAATGCTGTTGAAGTTTCTCTAATGTTTTAAATGCTAAGCTGCATTGACCACATCTATATTTATAAACATGTTTTTCACTTACAGCTAAACTTGGTACCGATGTTGAATGTGATTCTTTATGATGTTGATGCAGTTCATCTATGGAGAGACATACTCTTGGACAAACCTGACATTTTGTAGTTTCATTTCCATCATCATGAATAATATGTTCAATATTCTCTTCGTTCTGATTTTTTTTAAATAAAATATTAGGTGACTTCGGACATGGAATCGATGCATTTATAGTACGAGGATTATTATTTAACCAATGGCTTTGGTCTACAAGAAGTAATAATCTCTGTAAACCATCAGTATTAACCGAATGAATTTGCATTACATGTTTTTCTAACGCACTACGATGTTTAAAACAGTCTTGGCACAAAGGACATAGTAAATCAGAATTTGAATTTTCTTTTAAATCATCTACCTCTTCAGTTTCTTGAGTATGAATAATTTGAAGATGTGTTTTTAATTCCTCACTTGATGATGCTAAATATGAACAATAAGAACATGTAAAATCTTCGGTCTCATTTTCCGGTTCTTGTTCACGCTCGTGTTCTATTTCCTGCTTTATTTCACCTCCACAATCATTTTCGTTTTCTTTTCGGTCTGAAATAGAGAAAATTACAATTTATTACAAATATTTATTAATATAATATATTACATTTACTTTAAAAAATGTAAATAAAGACAAAACAAACTATACAAAATACATTAGCTTGATATTATATTTTTATATTATATATAAATATTTTCATTTAGTATACGAATATAATTTGTTTAATATTTAGTAGGGATGGATAGTTATTTATGCACATTTAAACAATAACATAAACTTCTTTAATTATATAAATAATAATATAATATTATTAATATAATACAATACAATTAATATAAAATAATATAATAAATGTATTATATTATATTATAATATATAAAAATAATTATAATAATATAAATTAATATAATAAAATATAATATAATACAATAATCTATACAATAAAATATTTAATTATTTTCTAATCGAAGGTAGATGTATTCAATCGTATGTTACGAGTTAATAATTTGAAAAGTAATACTTCAAGTACTCTGTCGAAATCAGAAATTTAATTGCCTGCATTACTCCATAACATCATTAAATTTGATGTATATATCTATATAAAATAAAAAATCTAAAATATATCCGTAAATGGAGTAGCCAAATTTTCATGACTGTCGAGCTAAATAATTATACAGGCGCATAATAAGATAATTTATTATCAGTAAGCATATTTTCATAGGAATACAAATATTATCTAAAGAGAGAATATATAAAAAGACCACAAAATATATTAAAATTTATTTTAATGAGAAAACATATATGTAGCGACGTTTCGTAATTTAAATAATAAAAAAGCAATATAATTTATTACTTTTAAAATCAAATAAAAACAAATTAATATCATCATATGAACTTACTGAGAATCTTATCAATAAAGCTTGGTAATAGTATTAGATTAAAGTAACGATAATGATGTTATTAAGAAAAAAATTGAATATGGTAGTAACTAATTTATTTATCTTTACTATTATCTTCATAGATTAATACTACCTTTAATTAATATACTTTTAAAACTAATAACAAGTCAATAAGATGTGTGATTAAATTTGTTCAAAGATCAAAATCCGTTTACGACATAATAAAGATAGAACTGGACTGCCTAGGTGGGTTTTAAATATAATATTATAAATAATATACTGTTTTTAATGAAATTTTATGATTACAATGTACATTATTCAGAAATTATTATCGACTATATTCATTGCATAATATAATAGAATATACTTCAATCATATTATAAACAATAATACATTATTACAGTACAAATATATATATATATATATTATTACATAGAATATTTATTATAAAGTGAACGAGAAATTATGCACTTAAAATAAAGATTAATTGGCTCATATTATTTTATTGCTATAATATAAGATTTTTATTTTAGACTATTAAAACTAAATAAACAATAATTATACATACATACATATATAATATTATAGTTCACTCAAATTAAAAACTTATAATCTACGATGGTTATTAATAAATAAATAAATAAAAATTTATTGAATATGTATTCATATAACATATAGAATATATGGAATGTAGTATTATAGAAGATTGAAAGTTTTAAATATTAAAAAGAAATAATTAAAGGGTAGTTGTTCGAAATTTCCAAAATGTCGAATAACGCTATAATAGGAAAGCTTTAATTCTGCGAATTACATTTCTACTCATTCCCTCAAGCCCGTCAATCCCAAGTAAGAAAGCATACAGCGACTTTTGAATTTACTTAACAATAAGCATATTTAATCATTCATTTCATGTTAACCTGTCTACCGTCGTTCCAATTCTTGGTAATCGACTTTTAATAAACAAAAATACGTACAGACACGAAAAACTAAGTATTCTCAAATTATCAAGAAATTAATAATAAACGACGTAAAAATATAAATATAACATCTACAAAATATCAATGAATTATTTACCAAAGAGGTGATTTTACCTTGTAATAAATACTAACAATTCTTTGGTTAAAAAATACCAAATAAGTCACAATTTTATTAATATTCAGTTCATGAGATACTCGCCAGAAATAAAGATTTATAGCTCCATTATATAAGAATAAAGAGATAGAACATAATCTTATATAATTTTAAATTGATTAAACAGATTTAAGAAAATACAAAAGTATTTATATAAAGAAAGAATAAATAGATTTGAGTAATTGATTAACAATAAACAATTTACAACTGTTTGTTATTACAATTTAAAATCTACTTCAATATAGATATAATTAATAATTTATTTATAAATTATTAAAACAAAGCTCACTTCACGTGCGACTTATAGATCGGGTTAAATCCCAAACAGTAGTCATTTCTGATTATAGTTGATTGACTACTTTTTTGTTAATTGATTATAAGTTAAAAATGACGTACAGTTTTTCAATTTAATATTTAAATCTACTTATATTAAAATATTAATAAAAAAGCATCAATACTCTATAAATTGAAATTTCTATTAATTTTAAAAGATATAAAATTTATTGACAGAAATGAAGCATATATTACTTAAAAATAATAAAATACTTATACGATATATTCATATGTTTCAAAACTTTTATAATCATAATCATACTTCATTTTAATATTCATTTTAATAATTGAATTTAGTAAGCCTTTGACTAAGTTTTGTTTCATTTTCAATTATTTAACTTATAAGCCTCATGGCGACTTGCTTAATCTTCCTATCAAACCAGATTACAAATTATATATTTAAACTTTTCCATTATAAAAATAAACTTTTAAATATTTAAAAATTTTAATTTTAGTAAAGTTCCTTAAAGTTAAAAAAACATGTTTTATAGATTAAAGTTACTAATGAGCTTTTATAATATTTATTAAATATTTCGTGATTATTAAATTTCTTAAAGCATCTTTATTGAAAAAACAAAGTTGTTAAAAAAATTAATTTGTTCAAATTATTAAAATTAAATATTTTCGGGGACAATTTTTTAAAATATAACTTTTATAAAAATATATTAATACTTATATTAAAATATTTATATAATAAGAATTCTATTAAAACTTAATTACGTAAATGTTATTTATATCTGTCTAAAGAAATTTTATCCTCACACAAATTCGTTTAAATGTAAAATTAAACTAATGGAAAAATTAATATAGTAATAATTTTTGTTTTAAATTCAGATAATAAGAGATCAAAAGAATGTTACAAAAACCGAAACAGTTATAATTTATATAACTCTGATTATTACTATATATTTAATTGATTGTTAAAAATGTTTTTAATATGTTACTTTATCCATTTATACCTATGAACACGCTTAGATAAATTCTTGTAATTTTTTCAATTAAGTAGTAATTAAGAAATAATATAAAATCGTTCATCATTTTAATATAAAATAATTATCATCACTATATAAAAAAGATTTTTGTTGATAAAATTTTAATTATATTTGTAATTCTTATTAAATTTAAAATACTAAACTACTGCAAACATAATTTAAACATTCAAAGGAATTCTATGTTTTAAATAATTATCATTGTCATATTAATACTACTTAAATGTTGTATTTATATAATAGAATATTTTGTACACTTAATTTAATAATATAATAGATGAATTATTAATTATTATTACAAAAATATTAATTCTTTATAATGAAAAAATACAATTTTTATTAAAATATATGTAAGAATAATATTTAATTTTAATTATATAAATAAACATCTAATTTTAAATATGATTTATTAATCTCAATATTTATTTATAATTTATCTAGTATTATAAGAAAGAACAACATAATATGAAATAGAATCTTGTGAAATCTAGAAAATATTAACAAGTAAAAATTGAAATGAGAATTTCTATAATAAATTTTTTTAATTTATTGTTCTTGTACTGTAAAAAAAGCTTTTTATAATAAGAATTTGTTATTTTTTGAAATATTTAATTTTCTTCAACAATACATTTTAAATTTATATAAACTTATGCCACTTTACGATACAATATCATTCGAAATGTTATATCTTAAAATATTATGATAGAATAACAAATTTCAATGAACTAATTTTCAATAAAATTGACTATAAAACATTTTTTATCATTAGTGTTAAAGACTAGTATTAATAGTATAAAAATCATTGTATAAAAATTGTATAACATAATATGAAAATTGGACAAAACTTCTAATTAAATTAAAATTAAATTAATTTATTGTATTAAAATAAAATTAAAAAATTTATTAAAATTGAAAAAATTAAATATAAAATAAAATTTTAAATAGTTCCATTAAATCTTAACACATCATTAATTTATATATGCCATTTATAGATATATATATATATATAATATAATTCTTCTTAAAATTTTTATATATGATATTTATAATACATTATAATTATATATTTATAATTAAATGAAATTAAAAATAGAAAAAGAAAAAAATTTCGAAACGGAAACAATATAAAATAAAAAACTATTAAATTTAATACATTACACACATTAATAAAAATGTTAAAAATATCTTAACATTATATAATTAGCTTATTAATAAATACAAGCATAGTTATAATATTCAAGTACAGTATAATTAATAAAAAAATGCATACTTTTATCTTTGAAGAGATTTGTAAAGATTAAATTCTTAAACAAAATAAAATAATACTCTAAATCATGTAAAGTAATATATTCATTTCCAAGAATAAATATTTATCATTTGTTTTAATCTGTCTATTATGCAATACTTTATAAAATATATAATGTTGAATTATTTTCTTTCCATAATATCCTTCTAAATGTATTTAAATTAAACTAAAAATTAAACAAATATATGGTCATTTGATTTATTATAACATAAATAATAATAGATACGGCCATTTTGAAAACTACTCTATCAAAATATAAAATAAAAAATATAAAATAATATAATATAAAATATTATTTAATATATATAATATATTATAAAATATTATATTAGCTATTTAATATAATATAAAATAGTATATAACATATATTATATAAAATACAGTATAAAATATATTCCATTAAAATAAACTCATTTTATTTTGCTTAAAAGTCAATTGATTTTTAAACAAAATTGTATCCTATTTTATACAGACACTGGGCACTGAGCATATGTACACATAAACACAACGATAAATGCAGATAAAAAAATATTATATTTAAGTCAGTAAGTTATTTATAAAAAAAATTTGTAGCCAACTTTATTTTTATAGAAAATGTGAATAATATAAGATTTTTAATAAATTGTATTTATTACCACTGTTGATTGATTTTACAATTCTAATTGTGAATGATACGTATAACATTTTCATTTTCATCAATATTCTAGTTGATAACTTAAAAAATGAGATTAATACAAATATTTATTGATATATATATATATAAAATATCAAATAAATATAAATTAAATCAATTTAAAAACATTTTAATTTATAATTATATAATATAAATGATGATCAAAATAAATAAACTAAACTTTATATCATTATACTTAAATTGGTTTTTATTACACGATTAATGATTAAAACAATGAAATAAATTTTAATATTTTCTAGCAATATATAAAACTAAATTTCATTAAACATATTGTGCTAATTAAAAGAAATGAAAATGAAAAATTATCGTAATATTAATAAAATATATTTATTAAATATAGCATAATAATCTAAATAAAATGTAATTTTTAAAGTATTCAGCTATATCAATTGTTATAAATCCCATTTTCGATTTTATGTTGAAAAAAATAAAAAATTCTTATATCTACTTAATTTTTATATTAAAATAAATGTAGAGCATTTAACAATATAGAATAATAAATGATTTAAATTTAATTTTAATTATAACCTATTTTATACTTTGAACGGTTTATATTCTGTATGAAGATATATATTCTAGATTTATATATTCTAAATAAACTTTTATAAATAAGTGTTTATTTTTTTAACAGCTTAACATCTTAAAAAATAAATTTATAAAATTTATATATATATTTATATAAAATTTAAAAAAAAATTAATTTCAAGAATGTTATATAATCAAATATAATTTTTATTATATCAACAAATTATATATAATTGATAATATTATAAAATATTATTTAATTTATTTTTAGATTAACTGTAATTTTTGCTAATATAATATTTAAATAATATTTCAAATTTTTTGTATTGGCCATCTCAAAATGAATAGATGAATAAAGAAAATCAAAATTAAAAGAAAATTGTTAGTTTAATCTTAATTAATATAATTTTAAAAACTTGTTACTTACCACTACTCGATGTAGAACTGAATAATAAACTAGACGGAGATTTCGATTTTAAATTTGTAGAAGATCCATTAGGATCTGATATTACTTGAAAAACATCTCCAATATCAGTATGTGGAATTTCGCTACCTGGTATTCCTGTTCTTCTATGTAATTGATGTAACTGTTCCATTTGAAGATGTCTCATAGATCTAACGTGTTGAAGCAATGGTAATCGATTTTTTGCGCTAAACCCACAAAGAGCACAGTGGTATAGTTTTGATAAAGATAAAACATTAGTACTAGCTTCAAGTAAATGACGGAGTAAAAGAGCTGCGGCTTCATGTCTTGGCGAGGCAGCATGAAGAGCTAGTTTGTGAACACTGTTAGTATAATAATCACAAGCATGACATCGTATTTGTGCTGCGCTAGTAGGAGACGCAAGGTACTTTAATTTCCACTCATTACGAGGTCCACCTTCCTTTACATGATTAACATGTTGAAGTCTTTGTAAATGTTTATCAGTTTTACAGTGAAGTTGAAAATTAGCTTTTAAATTAGTTTTATAGGAACATAGCTTACAAATAAAATGACCCGCAATATTACTGAGTATTTCACCTTCGCGAGTTTTAGTTCTATCAGAAGCTAAATGAATTCCAAGCCCTTCAATAGAATCCGTGGAAAAATTGTTACAAACACAACATTGATAAAGGTGAGATGGATCAGGATCTGATGGTTCTGGTGGTGGTTCCATGCTTTCTGGTGATAAACCAACATCTGTACCAATATTTGCTAAAGGATTCATATTAGCAATCCCGCCAATTATTTCTGGTGGTACATTCGATGGCAATTGACCTCCAGTCATCATCTGTATCAAAAGAGCTTGATTATAAGCCATATCAGCAATTGCAGCTTCAGCATGCTGTGGTTTATCTAAATTTCCTAAATGAAGAAATTGTTCAAATGATTGTTGATGCTGCTGAATTTGATTTTGTTGTGTTTGGTGATGATGTGATTGAATCACAGACAACGTTTGTATATGTTTAATATTTTGTTGTAAAACTAACATATGATGTGTATGTTTTTCACTTGTCATATGTATTCTAAGATTTCTAGCAACATTAGTTTCATAATTACAAGCATCACAACGAAACGTAGGTTTAGGTTTCCCTTGATTTGTTACGTGACTACTTAATAATGGACTATGATTTTGTTGATGATGAGGACTTCGAGTTTGTATTGGATGATCTTGGGATGATGATGGATTATTCGTATTAGAATTATTACTACCTTGTTGAAGTTCTTGCATATTATTTAAATGTTTATCACTTTGCATATGAATACTCAAATTACCTTTAGTGGTAGTCGAATAATTACAAACTTCACATCTGTATGGTTTATAACCACAAGTATAAGTTTCACCTCTTGCTAATCTTGGATGAGGTTGTCCAGCAATACAATAAATACATGATGTTTCACTATCTGGATGTTTTTCTTTCATATGAATTTCTAAAGTTTCTTGATATTTATAATGCCAATTACATTTTGGACACTTTAAAGTCTTACATGAATTTCTACTATGAACTCCTGTTAAAGACCCACTGACCGTTGATAATCGACTACTTGCTAAAATTATTTCACATTTTGAACATTCAATACCACTTGGCCTACCCTGTATATGTTCTGGGCAAACACCAATAGTAGTACCACTAAGGAAATTGGGTGGTTGTTGTGATACATTTGTGTAAGCTGCCTGAGACTTTATTGGTATTGATGGTGATGATGTATAATTATTTGTAGAACTTTCAGTTACCTTTGACCAAGAAGAAGTACTAATTTGTGTATTAGTCCATTGACTATGTTGTTGCTGATGGTTGTGCATAATATTGTGATTAGTTGGTGTAGTTATTATCGAAGTACCAATCATAGGCTTATGCTGGAAATTGTGTAAATTACTCATTGCATTTGCCATATTAAATTTTGAATGTGTTTTATTTGTCGAATCTTGTATATTAATATCATCACCATTATGAGAACGTTGTAATGAAAAATTTTCTATAGAATCTTGAGTACATGTTGAAGTTGAAATGGGTTCAAGAAAACTAATAATCGGTTGCTTATTTCTTCCAACTGCTTGTATTATAGCCGATGCAGTTGAATGAGACAATATTTGTCTTTCATCATCCATTAATGTTAATTGATGTTCACCTTGAGCATGTGCAACAAAACTTTTTGTATAACCAAAACTAAGTTTACATATGAAACACATTAAAATAGGTTTAACGGGTACAGAAGTAACTGGTATTGTTGGAGTTATTGATGGTAGTGGTTGTTGTTTACTTCCCTCAGAACTTCTATAACTAATTACACGATAACTGTGCATAACAGGGAGTTCAGGATTTGTTAATATAATTGATGATCTTTGCTGCTGTTGATGTTGATACGCTTGATGTGCGTATAGTCTAGAAACGTAATAAGCATTAGCGATTTGAGGGAATACCAGAGTATGAGGAATTGAAACTCCTCGGCCATCAACAATACAGCCATCTGGTAAAGAATCATCATCACTCAATTCACTTTCTCCTTCAATAATATATGCTGATCCGTCAGGATTGTATACAATTTTTCCATCGAATTTTTCAACATCACCACCAGTTATTGGACTTGGATTTGGACTAATAGTTTGTTGTAAATTTACAGAAAAAGTAGTTTGATCTGATACATTTGTAGTTGTATCTGCTGCAGAAACTGGTGTTAAAATTACGTCATGCGTACAAGGCTCTGTACCAGAGGCTGGACTAGCAATTAAAGGATAATGAGGTTGATGCAAAACAGCCCCAGCAGCCGGTGGGGACCCGCCCCCTCGGCCACCTTCTTCCTCCGGGCTCATCTTTCTTTATTTCGTGTTCGAGGAATTTTGGCTATACTAATTGAAATACTGTATTAAATATATGTTCTTCCGTGTATAGAAATTATTCTTTTATAATGACAAATACTCTGAAAATGTAATAAATTAAACTTATTGGTAAACCATAATATAATATAAAATATTATTAGGGATATATTTTAAAAATAGTTATAAAATACTCTACCATTTACTCATCGTTATTCTGGCAATTTTTATAAACTAATATAGTTCTTACTGCATCAGTTTTTTTCTAGTATTTTTTTGTTGTGATTCATATAAAATAGTTCAAGCAGCATTCTATTATACATTGATGTCGCATCTATGAAAAAAATGAACAGTTTAACATTTATTAATAGATTTTAGAGCAATTTATAATTATTTCTATAATAAAAAAATTTATTTCCGATCAATATATTCTTTTTCAAACTTACATAATGCAATACGTATTTATATATAAATATATCCAAATTAAAATATAAAATATTTTAAAAATTTGTTGAAGTAATACATAATGTTAATTTATATATTTTTAATTGACTATTATGTACAACTCATCAACATTTAAAATAAAAAATACTTTTATCTATTTAATTTTAAAATCCCTAATTTTAATAGTTTATTCAATCAATTCAAGTTATGTTGATTTTAACCAAAATTCGGTGCATAAGTGTTAAATACCTAATGTTACATATTTTTTATTAAAAAATTTTAATTATTATAAAACACATCAAATCAATAAAAATTATAATTAACAGTACAATAGTATTATTTTGTTTTATATAGAACATTAATACTAGACTAATGACGTTAATGTTAACAGTATATTCAAATAAATTTCACTTGAATAAAATTTTTTAAATTTTAAGCAATTATAAAAATCAAATAAAAATAAATAAGAAAATATCTATTTTAATATAATGTAAATATATTGTTTATTATTATTACATTTACATTATATTAAATTATGTTGATGATTATTTTACTACTAAAAATATACAAGTAAATTTTCTGAATAGAACGCAATGAAAATATAATTTAATTATTAAATAAATAATAAAACATCTGTCTAATAAAATATACTAATAAAGTTCATTTACAAATAACTAGATAACATATTTCAATATTTAATTTTTCTAATTTCTATTTAACCTTCTTGTAATGTATATAATAATATATATCATTAATTTATTATCATCATTAATCAAAAATAAAACATCATTAATTTGTATTAAATAATAATAATTATGAAATCATCGTATAATATTTCATCGGAAAATCTCAAATACTAGAATGGCAATAATAATATTTTATCATTGAAAAATTAAATCAAACTGATTTGCTTAAATTTTCTTGTTAAAAAATGTTTTAAAATACATATATTAATATACACATTATATACATTTTAAGTTATGTAAACTTTTTTTTATTTCGTTAAGTAACATGACATAATAATATTGAAAAAACTAATAAAATATTTGATTCTATATTATTTTTAAATTATTTAGAAACGTAGAATAATACAATTGTATTAACCTGTATAAAATATGTTATATATAATTACATATAACTATTTATAACAATTTTTTAGTATATTAAGTATTTTTTTTAAATATGCCAAAATTCAACCACATTTATACATTATTCAGTAATAAATAATAATTTGGATAAAGTTAGCAATTAGCTTTTGAATAATACAAATTAAAAAATAATTTATAAAAAATAGTTTACAATAATACTATAAATAGTAAAATATTTTGAAAAACGTACGCAAAATATTAATATATAAAAATTGTTTATATATAAGTTATATATAGTTAAAAATTGATATACAGGATACGAATATCTATAAATTGATTCCGATTCTTTGAATAAATTGAAAATAATAATTAACAAAAAATTGATACAAAATCATATAACTAAATGTATAAAATATGTATAACCAAACTTTTAATAAAATAAAAACCTGTATCTTCACATGTATTTTATAGAAACACGGTAATCTTTACGTTGTTAATAATTTTATTTTGATAAATATATAATTTTTTACATGTGATTTTTTCATCTTTTCTTAAAAAACTTTTTCCTACTTTTTGATACTTTTAAGCTACTTCTAATTTTTTAAAATATTGCATTTGATAGTTATATCATGCAAGTTTACTCTGCATTTATAGCTTTTTCTTATCATAAACTTATAAAAATTAATTTAAAACATTAATTGAGTTCATATATAATAGATAATTGCTTAATATATTTATTGTGATTATTTATAATTATTATACTTAATGAAATATAGTTATTTATACTTAACAAATCATATGTAAAAATTTGTGTATATACATCTTATCGATTATCTTTCTATATTATCTTCGTATTTTGTAACGTTACTATATATAAAATTTTGTTAATTACAAAATTAGAAATGCTAGTTTGAATAAACAATTTTTTAAAAAATACTAAAATTAGATTATACAATCTTCTATTGATGATCTTTAGAACGGATACTGCTTGAATCTTTGCTAAAATATAAAATTTGTCAAATAAGTTTATCCTATTAGTTTATTGGAACCTTTAATTCAATTTAATTCAATTGTAAAAACAAGTCTAACATTCACTTTCCTTATATATAATACGAAAACTTTTGTTGAAGATATGATTTTCCTGTCTTAAATATTTAGTGTACTTTAATGTAGGCATTATATTCGCTGTTAAAAAATTGATGATTAATTTTAAACATTTAAAATTGTTATTAAAACTATATAATTATTTATTAATAATTATAATAAATTTTGTTAAAATATATAAATACAGTATTTTTATATTTTTGAACAAATAATAAAATATAATTTAATCTAAATTTTTATCATAGTATGTATGTATACTTACCTTCATCAAGTGTTTAATAGATGGAACTACGACATAGCATAATAGCAGTTTAATATTAAAATTACTAAGAAATATCTAATTATTATATTCATACAATATACACATATATTATATGCATGTAAATTCTTAATTATAAACTAATTTTTGATAAAATATTAAAAACGAATGAATATATGTTAGAACAATTTAGAGATTTATAATTTATAATACACAGTACAATACGTAATAACGCTTTGACTTTATATAAATATGAGAAAATGTATTTATAACCTTAAACATAGATGTATTTAATGGATTTGCAGATATATTACTTATTTATAATTATTTATGTTATATATTGCCTTACATATTTTACATTATTTTACCATCCACAATATTTTTCCCCACATTACATCAACTTATTTATATTTA
This sequence comes from Ceratosolen corneri, assembly GCA_030522565.1. NCBI lineage: Eukaryota > Metazoa > Arthropoda > Insecta > Hymenoptera > Agaonidae > Ceratosolen > Ceratosolen corneri. The sequence goes on along the minus strand of JAPYYT010000093.1, from coordinate 51,952 downwards.
TTTATATAAAATTGGTTTAATTTTATTTGTTAATTATCATTTCGTTTATTATTAAATATTTATTTTGACTACTAATAACTTCAATGAATAGTTGCTTCGACGTATTATATTTTATATAAAGAAAATTAATTAAACAAAAATTACCCAATCTTTAGACAGTGTAAATCTATTATAATAATTACCAATCCTTGATATCTTTTGATTTTATAAATTTTGTACATGTACAATATTTTTATCTATTTTATAATTTTGAAAATACAAAATGATGTCCATGTTTAAATTATAAAACAATCAAACACATCATGAACAGTGATTGCATAACTTCTATATTTATATATTTTTTGACTAAAACAATTATATAATGTAATAATAAATAAGATAATCTTAGTTATACAAAATTTATTAAGATAAATACAAGATAAAAACAAAAAAAAAGTTGTAGAAAATTCATGTACGTTAAAAATATTATGCTGTAATGTTTATTTCCTTGACTAGCTTTAATAAACCTTATTCGTATGCGACTCTTAGTACTTTAATATATTAAATAAAGTATTAATTATTTAACTAATTTCCTTATTTGCTTTTTATTATGTAGATAGATTATATCGAGCTAATCAATTTTAGATGCAATTTCAATCAATTCAATTTGAATTAATTAAAAAATTGTTTCCAAATAGATATTTCGAAATGTTCAACAAAAATTTTATTTGGAATATTTGATGAACATTAATAAATAAATACAGAGTGTGCGAAAATATAATGGATAGTCAATAATAAATAACCAAAAGCAATAAAAAATCAAAGCTGATATCAATTTATATATAAATCCAAATGGATTTTATAATACCGAATTAAAATAGAGCAATGTATGTGGATGTGAAGGAACTGTGACGGAAAATATAAAAAAAATATAATTGAATTTTATATCGTCGATAAATTACATTATAAAATAAATCATATAATATCCAAATGTAAAATAAAAATAATATTGAATTTATGTACATAAATAGAGAAAAATAAAATGTAAAAATATATCAAGTTAGTATAAATATATATGCATATTTAGAAAACAAATTACGATAACATATTTGTGTACAATTAATATAAATGAACTTAATAAATGCTACATAAGCCTCTTGTATAATAAAAAAATGAGAATTTATTCTTTTATCTATTTTTTTAATTAATCTTGAAGTGTTTAAAATATTCTATCATGTTATATTAGACGTAAAAAATGTAGAACCTTTCAAATATAATAGTATGATTTAAAATATAAATATAAATGATACTGTGATTTAAATAGTTTTTGAAATTGTATATTTTAACGTAAATTAACTCTTTAACACTTTTATAGTTGATAAAGCTAAATATTCTATTATGTGTATTAATTACTATACATAATAAATAAATATTTTTGAGTATTCATTTTTTTAAATTTTGAAACCTTCAGTATTTAATTTGTTCAGATACAACGTTGTACCTGAACACTCACTACAGATTAAAAGTAACATATGAAAATTAATTCATGTAAAACTTAATGCTTCTTTAATGTCTGGTTTCTTCACTACATAAATTTATTTCATCGGGGTATATAAATTTGAATTGGTGTTTTGTTTTTATTCTTCTCAGCTTATTTTCAACTATGCATTATAGTATTATTCCGTCAGAAATAATTAAAAAACGTTATAGATTTTCCATAGCTTCCAATAAAAACCTATTTTTGAATAGTTTTTTACAAAAATTGGAAAGATATACGAGATATATCTTTACATCTTAAGATTACATCTTTTAAGCATATTATTTAAAACAATCTCACTGTATTTTTATTTTGATTACTTATATAATATTTGTTTAAATTGTTTAATATTTATAATAATAATATTAATAATATCGATAAACTTTTAATAATATATTGATTGAACTTAATTAAAAAATATTAATTAAGAAAATATTAATATTAATTAAATATAACAAATATTTAATTGGATCTGTGTAAATTTTTAAATATGTTGTATTTTTCAAAAATTAATATAATTTGTGTTTAAATCTCCGATGATTGTTATTTTAAATATAACTTTTATAAATTATTTGGATTATAAAAACTGAATAAATAAAACAATTAACAAAATTGTATTGAATTATTTTATCTTCTTATTCTAATTCATTGTTTGTGTTTAAACTCAAACTTCAAAGACGATAATTTTAATCTTTTGATAATTTTTATATTTATTGTAAGCATGTACCAAATATATGAAACAAAAATATTCCAAACCATTTAATCAGTTCGTGCACATTTTATACTGATATGTGATATATTCAATAAAAACATATAAAGACATATAATATACGGAATACAATTAAATATTCAAAAAGAACAAATTCTGAAATAGTAAAAACCTTATTAAAAAAAGTTAGTGAATAATTTACAATTATTAAATGTATATTCAATTTCATAATTCTAAAATTAAACTCAGAAGTACTATGTATATTATAAAATAAAATACTGTTCAAAATTTTTATAAAAATTACATCATTGAATCATGTTTTATCATTGCATAAGTATTGCATGTAATATTTTATTATAGTTTTATATCGATGTTTATAGTTTACAAAATCTATTAAATTTAAAGTACGTAAATTTTATAAATTTTATTATATATATTATGTATACAATTATAAGATTAATGATTTTAGTCTATAAAATTGTATTATTTAAAAACAAAGTATAATATTAAAATATGTTTTAGAATTATTTGTTTTCCTTTATCAGTACATTAATTTATACTTCACCGGAAGTACAACCAAAGCAATTTTCAATTGAAATATCACCCTCTTTTGTCCTCGATATAAAAGAATGATTTTTTTTAATAACATAACAATTCATGTTTTGTATAACGTCTGAAATAAAAACATGCATTAAATTATAAGTTTTAAATATCTTACACGCCATCCATTATTTATTAAATATTTTCAACTTTTCATGACAAAATGAATATCAGCTACTTTTAAATTTTATATACATATAAAACTTTAAGGTGAACCATCAGTTAGTGGTAAGACTCACAAAGCTAAAATGCAGTTAGGTAACATACGTTTATAATTTATTTCCCTCTGTTCCACCGTGTTCTCGCTTGGGTCTACTCAGAAGGCAGGAAGTTATAATTTCGTAACATGACTAAAGGAGAGATAATTTTGTACTATAACGGATGGAATATTCATAATTAATTATGTGCGCACGCATGTGCGATTAGTGTTATTTATTTATTATATTATTATACTTTTAAGTAAATTTAATATCGAATAATTATTGATTATATGTATAAAATGTTTAAATTTAAACTAAAAATGATCTGTAAATATTAAAAAATGTATTTGTTATAATTTAAAAATTTATATAATTATTATTTATAGTTTTTATTTTTATATTTTATTTTATTTTGTAAACTATATTACAAAAAATTAAGAATGTAACTAACACATCTTTTAATTATTTTATAATTTGTTTATATTTATATATCTAATTTATTTTATAAATTAAATATATTCTATAAACTTTTCCATGTTAATCATGATTTAAACATTTTAAATTTACCTTTATAATTATAGAATGCTAATGAATACTAAACTGTAATTGTTAAACAATTTGATTTCCTATTTTGTAATATATAAAATAGTCTTAAATGTCTCAATGATATTATAATTAAAACTTAAATAGGAATAATTTAATTAATTATTAAATCCTTATATGTAAGATTGGATTAAAACTCTAAATGAATCTTATCCTTCTAAAAGATTTTGATTTATTGCTTATAAATTGAATTTTTACTATTTGGAATATTAAAAATTATCAAATATTTTTATCAAATACTAATATTTTTAATATTTATACAATAAATAAATAGTATATTAATTATTATAAAAGCAATATTCATTTATTTATTTGTCTATTTGTTTACTTAATTAATTTATTTATTCATTCATCTATTTATTTACTTATTTATATATTTATTTATTCACTCAATTTATTTATTTAAATGACAAATATTAAAAATTTAAATTTTACGTTAAATAAATAAATAAAAATAATTAAATAAACAAAATAATTTTATCATGAACTCATATTGTATCAAAAAACAATTTTCTATTTTAATAATATACAATAATTATCTATAATATAAATATATAATATATTTTATATGATTTAACTGTAAACATAAATGTATTTGTATTTCGAAACAAACAGTATTTATTAATATATTTAATTTATGACATTAGCATTAAAAACTTTAGTGATAAAAATAATTTACAGCATAAAATAAAATATATAAAGAATCTTAAAAGCAAAACTGATTACGAATTATTTTACCTTGAACGTAATTGTCCTATTGAAAATTTACAGCTGCAATCTGAACCGAACAAGGATAATCATTTTTAGTGCTTAGACTGATAAATTGTAGAACAAGATCCAAATGATTGCTGAAATAAAAATAAATCTATATAATAAACTTTTCCTTTTTAATTTATAATATTTATTATTTTACTTTTAGTTAATAATTACTTAAAGTACATATTTCGATTTAAAGAATTATATTTAACTACAAAATAAAAATTTATTTTTAGAATATTTTAAAAAAACGGAAAGGTATTTATTTTAAATATTTTATATTTAAGAACACAACATATTAGAATTTTTTAAAAAATATACTTATGAGAAACTTTAACTATATGATTACTAATAAACAAAGAATAATTTATTTTGAACTTTTTTTAAAAAGAAAATTTTGTATTGCATAAATACTCGTTTCATCTTTAAACTGATGATTTTGTAGTTCATAATAACAAAACAACAAGTAAAAAGTAAAATTTATATTTCATTTTAAAAACTGAATATTTAATTTAAAAAATGAAAATTTTAATCGAGTAAAATCCTTTAGTTGAATATTAAATTTTGTATAAATTGTTCGACCAATTCTTCGATAATTAAGATCACTAACATTAACAAAATGCTTAAAATTTGAAATACTAACATATGAATTTAATTTTTTATTGCATTTCATAAATGTATATAATGTGGATTATAATATATAAAGAAGCTATTCGAATCAGGTTAAATAATGGATTTCTACAAATTTTATTTTGTCTTTTGCTCCAAAATACAAAATATAAAATAATAATATATCTATTATATCTAGAAAAACTTCCATAAAATTTTTAAATATCGATTAATTACATAACTATCTTATCTTATACATATCTTATTTTATATGTTATAAAAGATCGAATAGAATAAATTACAACCTAAATGGATAAAAAATGTAAATAGGGAATTAAAACTTTGCTTAGATTTGCTTTTTATTATATCGTTCAGGTACTCATATATGAATTGAAAAACTACATTTTTGTATAAGGGTTAAACTATATATTAAACTATACTAAAATATGAAAGTATATTTATTGAACTATTATTAAATTACTATTAATATCATTAACTATAAGACAAATCTAGATATGATGAATGAATAGATATCACTGTTTTCAGGACCACAATTAAATGTAATTTTCACATATATTACTGAACTACTAAAGTAATTTAATAGACAGATAATAACTATCAGGATATCCAAGAGTGAAAAACTCATACAGGTAGAAGTTGCCAAAAAGGCAAACTGTTTTTTAAATGAATAAAATCTCAGTAATTTACTAACTATATAGATACTATCTACATAATTCATATTCAATTTCAAACAGATATTTACATAATATCATTAATATATATCATTAATAAATTTTCTTAAAAAATAAAAATAAAATACTTTAATACTAACTATTTAAAGATTAACCTTTTAAATCAAATGATAAAAAATCATTTATATAGTATTAATTATTATATTCTTTAGAATTGTCTACATAGATATATTTCTCTTCTAGTTTCTCAATCATTATTTTATATTCAATTCATATGCACTTGTGAATACTTATAATGAGTGCTGGCAATTACAAATAAATCTGTATTATATATCCATTAGTATTATTACTCGACTCCTTAACCAATGCAGCAATAATTCATACTATATAAATACTATTAATTCTAACATTATTTTAAAAAGACTAATTATACTAAAAAAAATTTGACAATAATAAAGAAAAAAGCTAAAAATCTTTTTATTATTTTGCAGCATCTGTAAAACGCTAAAAATCAAAATTATATGGTAATATCATAGGCTACATTAAAGTCCTCTCAATTTATATTTCATTAAAAATACAAAAAGTCCAGTATTGCTAACAAGCCATTTTCAGACTTTCTATAAAAATATATTTAATAATATAACTTAAAATATTCAATTTGAATGATTAATTTATTTATATAAAAAAATATACAAATATTTTAAATATTGTTATAGAATACAGCTAAGCGTACACTGTCGAAAGTATATGAATGTATACATAAATATTAGTATGACTATATTCTATAATTGCTTTTAATACAGGCACCACTCAATCGAAATTTAAAATTATACAAAAAAAGTATTAATACTATAGAATCTAACTAATGTTAAAATCCATTCTCACTCTAGTTGATTACATTTTAAATATAACAAATTATATCAAACTATTTACTTAAGTTACATTGTTAAAAGATATGTATAATCATAATGTTGATATTATGCTTTTCACTAAGAGTAATAAAATTTTTAAAATTGCTTCTTATTATTATGACCTTGTAAGACACTATCAGTTTATAAAGTACTATGGTATATAATCAGATATTTTCATTTGATTATTTCCTTTTTTAATAATTTAATATGAAAATATTTTTCTTTTGTTGATAAATATAAGAAATTCCTCAATTGCTTTCGAAATTATGGCTCGAAACAAGAGTACTATAAATTTTAATATTACGGAAAATCATGATTAAATACCTATTTGCTCGAGTTTCTTTACTCATCTAGATTTGTTTATTCGAATTACATGGATTACGTTAATATTTAACTTCAGATCTTATAGTCCAAATTTAATGTATGTGTGTGTTCAAATATAGAATAGTAATCTAAATAGCAAAATTATTAAAACAGAAAAAACAACTATAATAAATTATGAACATCTAAAAAGATATAATATTTTTAAAAATGCCATTTAAAAATTACCAGTAAAACATCTAAACTTTAGACATCTATAAATAATTAAATTGATAAGCGAACTACTATTACTACTATACTGTCACTGAATGAAAATTAATAAAGCAACTAAATGTTTATATACTGTACACCGTTATTAAACTGTCAAAACACATAATAGATAAGTTAAATTGTAGAAATAGTAATCAAACTAAGTACTAGAATAAAAAAATATGAGAAATTTTTTATAGTAATTTCTAATAAGAGTTTAATTCATAATAAATTTACCAAATTAATGAAGTTATATAACTTTAAAAAAACAGAATTTGTGATAACATAACAAAAAATTCAGAGAACTCATCTTTCACTATATTTTCTTTATTTTTATTTATTTAGATTTAGTATAGGAGTATTTATAATCACTAATGGAAAATAATTCACAATTATACTCAAATGTACTTAAAATGTTTAATGTACATCCACATATTGCAATCATATATAATAAAATAGCAAGCAATAAAATTAACAATACAGCCTATTCGAGCCTAAATAAAGTTCTTACCTAGAAAAGTATTACGCTTAGTAATAAAAAACCATATAAATGGAGTATTACTTGCAGATACTCTGATAAGCGAATATAAATTAAAATACGAATACGATTAAAAACATATAGAAACATAGAAAAATATTTAAAATATGTCTCTATTTTTATTCAGAGTTGTTGTAATATTATTTATACTACAATGCTACATAAAAATATCAAAAGAAATGAAATAAAATATTATTTGTTTAATTATAGACTTAAAACCATCAAATATTTCAGTGCTTGTAGTGCTCTTTCCAAAGATTTATTTATAATAAATTTTACAATAATCTATTTGTACATTAACACTTGGAAAATATAAATATATACTGATATGTAGATCAAAATTGTTAAACAAGAGTTCAGAATTAATAAATAGAAATATACAAATTAAATAAATTATTAAGGTTTAGACAAATAAAAAAAAATGTTTTAAGTCAATTTCTCGGAAATAAATTTCAAAATTAAATTAATTGAACAAATAAGTTATGTAACTGGAAATTTATAAATCTCTAAAATAAATTAAATTTCAACATTGAGTAAATTAAAGAATTAAATTTTAAATTAAATAAAAAAATTTAATTGAATTTACATTAATGAATAAATGATAAGATCATATAATAACTTGTTTCTTTAAAAATACAAATAGAAAATTTTTTTTAAAAAACTTACTTTAAATTATAAATTAAATACTACAGAAGAGTATTAATAGATAAAAAAAGTAATCAGATATATTTATAATTATTAGGTAAATTTAGTTATTCAATAGAAAAAGAATTTTTAGAAATTTTTAACATCCATTGATATTACAATAAATAAAGTAAAAATAGACTGTTTTATTGAATGTTATATATTTATGTAAATATTTATTACTAATAACATAATTATTAATAACAAATATTATTAATAACAATTTGCATTCTAAAATAAGTAAATGAATATAAATCATTTAAAAATTATAATTATGCTCTAAAATAATAATTATTATATTAATTTATAAACTATATAAATTAATTGAATACATTAAGTGCTTAATATTTTATATAAACATATTATTACACTATATGTATTACAAAATGAAATTTAAAATTAAATTTAAAATTAAATTTACATTCTAAAATATAAATTATAAAATATAAAAAATATCAAATATAAAATATAAATGAAGAGAAATCATTAAAACATTCTAATTATACTCTAAAACAATATTAATTATTATTCTAATTTACAAACTATACAAATCTATTGAATAAATTAAATGTTTTATATAAGCATATTATTACATGTTAATTTATTAACATATAAAGATATTTATATAAATGACAAAATTAAATTTAATACAAAATAAATATTTAAATTGCATATATGGAATTCTCTTTAAATTTAATTAAATATAATATACAGAGTAAGAAAATGATTAAAAACCAGGTTTTATAAAATAATAAAATTGGTATTTATAATAACTAAAAATATACTGTTTTATAAATGTATGAAATTAAATTTTTACTAAGAAGTACATGAATATTTCAATTTTTGATTAAAAACAAAAATAAAAACAACTTGTGTACTACAAACACTTATATTGTACTTAAGAAGTTAACTGCAATTTATTATATCTACTTTATTAACCTGCTTTATAATTCAATGATACTTTTATATTTATACATTTAAATTTATTGCTAAACTACTACATATATTAAGTTATTCAAGCTAACATTAAAATATATATTTCATTAGATAAAAAAATAGTTAATTTAATTAACTGAAAATGAAAATCATTTTCTACTACGAAAAATTTATTAATTAATTTTTGTAATTAAAATGTTATAAAAAAAGTTAAATTTTGAACTTGTCATAGAAAATTATAAAATCATAGAATTTGTCATAGAAAATTAAAAAATTACTGAAAATAAGTAATTAAAGAGTATGTTTAAAATAAATAAATTTAATCCAATATTGACTGAATTACAAACTAATATCTATATCAAATTAATGAAAAAGATAGTAAAAACCAAATTAGTTGAATATATTATGTCAGTTACTTCTCATAAGATATTTTAAAGTTAATTTACCCGTGATTTTATCTAATCATAGAAAAATATTATCGAAAGTTTGCTTTCACTATTTTAAGGAACTACCCTGAATTTATTAAACTTCTTTAGTCATACAGTAAATATCAAGTGTGATAGACATATAATGAGGTTATTTTTTATATTTTTAAAAAGCTAATAAAATCGATACTACCTTATTAAAAATTTGTTCATTGAAGATACCAAATGTTCTCAAAGTTATAATTATTATCATCGAACATAATTTTTGTTTTCAATTCTCTCAAGATAATATTAATTTTGTTATATCTCCTAGCCATATTTATGATTATTGATACTGAAACAGACTATCTTCAATTATGTCATCTTCATTATTTGGAAAGATAAAGGAGTTTTCCATATCTGTATATATTTGTACATCTCATATATATTATTTTAGTCGTATTTTATTTATTGAATTGTCTCATTTTATGAGTTCAAAAATATAAAATATATATTGTATCGATATGTGTAATCAATTTACAATATTTTTAATACAAAAGTATCTCTATTATTATATATTCAATGAACGCTAAAATATACCCTACGTTTTATCCGATTATATTTAAGTTAGCATAAAATAGAATATTATTACTATTATTATTGTCTATACATTATGATAAGTTGAAGTGTAATGTAAATTAAATTAATAGATATGATCTAATTATTATTATTTATCCAATAAGTTAAAAATCAAAGAAAACACAAGTTTTTTATAAATTTTTATAAAATTAAAATTAAACAAAGTACAATTTGATTATATTATATACATTGATATAAATAATCTTGTTACATTATTGACTTTAGATACGTAACAGTATAGATAAGTTAATTATCACACAATTAAGTATTTTATTGTCTAATATATAAAACTTCTAAAACGTCATTTATAAAAAATTATAAATAATTAAATTATATTATACATAATTGGTAATTATCATTAAAAATAATTCTTAGAATTATCTTACTTGGGTAAATGAGTCTTGAACAGAATTGGAATCAATATTATTTAGTTTAGATAAATTGAGAGATTAAAATCGATTTAATTAGATTATTATTTTATTTGCCGTAATAACAGATCCAATAATTATTTCATTTATACTCAGTGTTAATCAAAAAGCAAACTGTAGAAGCTCTTAGCCTTTATTATCCCAATATAATATGTAGTTAAGAGTATAGAATAGAAGTATTAAAATAGAAAACAGCAACGTAGCAGACAAAACCTCTAAAACATCATAAATATGTAATAATAATATTACATCTATATTAATAATACATATTAATTGCAATAATAATTATTATTGCAGTATGTAGAATACAATTTTCCATGTTTATTAATTGAAAAATTCATTGTGATTTAATTTATAATAATAATCATGAGTGTTTGAATTCAAACATGAAATTAGTAATATAAATGCGTCAAGTTATAAATGAAAATCAATGGAAATATAAATATAAAACTGTAAATAGAATATCTTGATTTGTCTGAATAACAATTTTTACATACTTCATTCGCATTAATTAGTTTACATACATATAATGAAAGCCAATATTTTTACATTAATAAGAAGAAAATTATTTATTATTTATTTTCATCATTATTTATTACTTATTCATCAATATGTATCTATATTATCTTTTTTCGTACATTTATTTTAACTATTCTTTGTGCTTTAATATTTTAAGCAAGAATATACGAGTAAATATTCTAGTTAATAATGTATATATACAGATAATAATTTAAATAAAGTTTTTTGAATAAAGCATATTATTTGAATTGTTTCATTTTATTGTATTGCATTCATAATTTTTAACGATATGCATATATACATATTTTTATAGAATATTTCTTTATATATTATATTAAACATATATATATTAAACATATATAGAATATTTTAATTTCAACAAAACTGCTAATCGATAAAATAAAGTTATGCCAACCAGGTATATTTCATTTTTTGGCACATAAAACTATAATTATTTGTAATAATATTTGAATTAATATTTTCATTTGTCACTATTAATTTTCATAAATTGATAAATAAAGGTGTAAACCGATTTAAGGGAAAAGATGAAAAACGAAAATAATTCTTAGCATAAACAGTTTAAATAATGTAATAAATATATTGTTTAATTATTTTACATTAAAATATTATTTAAAATAGCGAAAATTAAAAAAAAATTGTATACTAATATTTTGAATGTTTATATCTCATATAATGTTAATCTAATTTCTAAATTGTTTAGTTTATATTTAAAGTTTAAAAAAAAATTAAAATTAAATAATAAATGGAAAAAATTATATCTATCACAAATTAAACAATTGAAAAATAAATAGATTTAATAAATTCAGTATGGAATAATGAAAATATATTACGCAACAAAATCGTTAAGTATAAATAATAATTCTATACAAAAAGTTATAATCTAAACCGTAACATAATGAAAGATTCGTGCGTCATTCATGAAAGGGTAATGGTCAATCAAAATGACGTCTTCAATTACCACCGTTAATAACCGGAATAAGTAAATTACTGTAAAACATATACATCACTTTCTATGTGTATATAATATATATATATATATATATATATATTTATTTATTTATACGCAAAAGTGTATGCTATATAATAAACGTAATTTATTAAATACAAAATGTAATGCAATTACAATAAATGTATATCATTAAATTAAAGGTATTTATAAAAATTAATTTATTTGATAGTGAAATGTAACTTCATTAACCAAATTAAATATAATGTATTTTTTATATAAATCAATAAATTTTTATTAAAAAATGAATCCTTTTGCGATATAAGTAAGAAGTCTATATATAAATAAAATTAAATACAAAACTATCTTTTTATAAAATTAATACAAATATTTATAATTAAAAATACAGTAACAATATGTGTTGAAATAGTAAAAATGGAATTGTAAATATTCAAATATACCTCTACATAACTTTATACAAACATTTGAATATTTAAATATAATATTAAAATTATTTTATACAATTTAAAAACAAATTAAGTATATTAAAAATTTAATAAATAAATAAGAAATTCATGAATACAAATTTAATTTTAATTATAAAATAATTATGTAATTAGCATAATTTTAATTATTTGTGTACAAGTTTAAGAAATTTGACAAGAATATTATTTCTTTATAAACAGTTGGTTTAAAAAAACTTTCAATTTTCTAATGTATCTTATTTTCTCTCAATATAGCTTCACCACTTCCGCCTAAGAGAATATATATATTTTTTCATTGATTTGTTATAAATGCAAACTAAATTCAAATATATAATTAAAGTTATTGCATATAATGTGAAGTAAAATATTGATAATATAATATAAAAAAAAACAAGTGACGTTATGTGTATTAATAATAGAAAAGATATATTGAAAGTTTTTGATGAAAAATATACACATTATTTAATAATAATTTAGAATACTAGAAGAATATTTAAATATATAATTATTCAATATTAAACCAATCGAAGTCGAGTTTCTCGGCATGAAAAAGTTTTTTTTCTTTTAAAAAGAAAATTCATAAACATTCATAAATTATTATATGTTAAATTAAGATTGCAAAATTGTTATTACATTAACGAATTCACATAATACATTATTAATTGTACCTTAACTCATTAAATAATAATTTAAACCTTATATTTATCAATGGAGCTTTGTCATTAAAAGAAATGAAATTAAAAAATTCCTTTTCAATCATTTCTATTCGATAATTCAACTAATCTAAATGTAAAATAAAAGTAATAACTGAATTTTTACAGTTTAACTCGATTACTTAATTATACATAAACATTTTAAATATAAATTTTATACATAAAGTTTTAATAATACATCTAATCACGAATATTAGTATAATTAGAATTATACAAACGATACTAAAAATATCATAATATTTAAATTCAACTAATAATATTGTTTTTTAATAAATTACTACAAAAAATAATACATATGACCTCTGTGATTATTAAAATATATATGTATAATAAATAAGTTTAATATAACATATAATATATAAAGAAATATTCTATAAAAATATGGTATACATGCACATCGTTAAAAATTATGAATCCAATGCAATCAAATAAAGCAATTCAAAATAATATGCTTTATTCAAAAAACTTTATTTAAATTATTATCTGCATATATACATTATTAACTAGTACATTTACTCGTATATTCTTGTTTAAAATATTATTAATATTAATCATTATGGTGTATATAGTCTTGAATCGACACAAATAGTACACGCTTTATTTGAATAGTATTGCTTCCGTTTTCATCTATGTAAGAAAATACAATATTATTCTCACACATAGCATATCATTTTAGAAATATAATTTTTAAGGAAATGAGCATCATATCAATCCAATATTGTTTACTAGATTAATCCAATTTCGTTACTAGAAAGTTATATGTTGTTTAGAAACAGAATTCGATTTTACGAAAAATCCAACATTGTTATAAAATACGCCACAAGTATACTAAAACAAAAAAATATAAAACAATATATAATAAATACATATACTAATATGTGTAAAAACCTATGTGAAAAAAATTAATAAAGATATAGATATTTATAAATAAATATATTTTTATCAAATCTATATAACTTTGTATAACTTGATAAATGTAATATTCTATTATCAAATTTGACAAGTGAAATACTTATTCTATTGTTTTATATTGTTTAATAATGTTTTTTATAAAAAGTCAATAATGTATGAAATAGTAAATATAAATATTCTACAATCCAAATAGTTTTAAAAATATTTCAAAAAGTATAGATATTTGAAATATTTGAAAATGTGAAAAATTTGTAAATAAATAAAGCAACAGAATAATAAGGGAGATATATATTATACATATATAACAATCAGATGTGATTAAAAGATAAAATATATACTGTATACAAAAATTGTATTCACATTTTAAATATAAATTATTAGTAATAAGCAAAATATAAAACAACTATTTTTATAAGTATAACTTTTATACAAAATATATTTAATAGATGATAGCTATATTACAATGCAAAATGAAGTTTAATAAAAAAAACTAGAAAAGAGATATAAGGAAATCTTCGGCATCAAACATTACAGTAATTTTATATAAATAAATTGTTGTAAATAATTTTATCAATAATCTAAAAATAATGAACGTTTAAATTCTTTTTTCTTATTATAAATATCTATAACACTAATGATTTGTAAAACTTATATTTAAAAGATTGAATAACATTTTTTAAATACATAGAATATAAAAAATAAATAAATGAAATACATAGAATATAAAAAATTGAAATGTGTACGAATAAAAACTAACTTTAAATATATAATAATTATTTATAGAAATTTCAAAATAGAAATCAAAATTAAATTGAATATTAGATACAAATAACGAATGACAATTGAAATTTAAAAGAATGAATTTAAAATTAATTTTAAAAAACATTATCATTAAGTAATAAACAATTAGGCTTTGGAATAATGAAATATAAAAGATACGCGTTAGTAATAAATTTAAAAGCAAGGCATTAGAACATTTAGAAAGTTACGTAATATAGGAAATCATTTTTAAAATAAGATTGGAGTTGAACAAAACCTCAAAGACAAAAACTTGGAGACGTACATTTTTAGCTAGAATTTAATATATTATTATTTAAAAAAACACGATGTATTATTTATATAATATATGAATAACATTATTTATATAATATTTAAATAAAATAATATTATTTATATAATACATGAAATATTTTTTCGCAATTATTTCAATTGTTTTAATTAGTAAATACATTTTTTAATAGTTTTCTATTTAGTACATAAATTACATTTGTATATTAGCAGATTAAAACATTATTTTTAAAAAAATAAATTAATTAAATTTAAAATTAAAAAAATAGTAGTACAACATATAAAAACAAAATTTTAAATCTGAAAAATTGGATATATATATTTTATATATATTGAAAATAAAAAAAAAATAATAAATGATTATTCGCATACACTTTGTATATATGCAATATCGCTTAAATAATATTACAACAATATTTTCTTAAATATATCAGTCTTAAAAATTTAATAATATTTATCAATCAATTAATTTCAGTTGCTAATAATAATAAAGAAGCTAATTTTCTATTTTTTAATATTTCAATATTCAAATTTGAAAAAAATATATATGTATAACTTTTTTATAATTTATTGAATATAGCTATAGTATATTATATATATATATATTATTTTATATCTATAACTAATTAAAAAATTAAATTAAATTATTATATATTTTTGTAGAATTTCAATAAGTTAAAAACTGAGAATATTACATTGTAGTATATTAATGTAAAATTTTTCTGAGAACCATGTGTCCTTTCATTTCAAGGCCAACAGGATAGGCAGAGTGGTTACCTAGACCGAGGGGAGAATTTTGAAACCCAAAAACTCACAGGTCACTTTATGCCATGCCAGGTGTACGATCCTGATCGTAAACCTTCTAGCTGGTTACATTGTTATCTCCCTGCTAAGTATCCTACCACACCATTTGCAGGGTTGTGCAGGCATTGTATTTTTCCATAGAAACTGGACATTCGCCACTGGGCTATGTTTCCACTGAATATGAAACACAGCCATTCCCAGAACAACGTAAACGGTTGGTTCGCACTATTGTCAAATTCAATTCGAGAGTTACGGCTAGAGGATTTTCTGAAGGTAGGTTTTCTCTCTTAGGATTATTTGACGACAAGGGAACTGCCATTATAATGTTACAAATGTCAACTTATGATTTCTTTCTGTTGCAGGTAGCATTTGAGCACCTGCTTATTTTCAAAAATCCGTGAGAAAACGTAAAACAGTTTTCAATCTGTTTCTCTATTTTAGAATATATGTATGTATTTTTATTTTTAATTTAAAAACTAATTTTGTTGATTTAACTATATTTAATAATTTAATATATTGTTTTATTTAATATAATAATTATAGTTTTATTTTAATACAAATATAATCTAAAATCCAAAGAGCTTGAAATTTACTTTGATTAAAATATTTTACATATAAATAATTTTTTACATATAATGTTTATAAATATTATATAAATTAGATTAAATTATATATATTGAATTTTTAAAGTAGATTTCTAATAATTTAATACAATATTCTGTTAATTTACTAAAATATTTTGAATAATAAAAATTGAATAGTAAAATATCATTATTTCTATTTATTAAGTTTTACCAAATATAAATCTAAAATTTATAAATTTGATTATTATTACAAAAATTTTAGTTTCATATTAAAAATAAAAATTATATTATCAGAATCTACATTTTGTATTTTCTTTTTTACATGTGTATATTCATACTGATTTGCAGTTACATTTGTGTAAAAAATTTTTAATTTGCAATATATGTTACTATTTGTTTGAAATAAATTTAATTTATGTTGATAGAAAATATAAGATTTCGATGAAGACTAAAAATAATTTTTTAATAAAAAATATTATTGATCTAAAAATGTATACAATAATAATTGAAAATCCAATCATTTTTTCTTTTATATTATTGTACCATTAATTAAGAATTAAAATATATTTTGCAAATTATTAACATATGCTGTATAAATAATATATTTTGTTTTATTATATAAAACTATATGATTTTACCAAAACAATTAAATTTCATTTACAATTTAGAAATTTAAGTATGTTTGTAATTTAATATAATTTGATTTTCCATGAAAGATAACTTTTAAGTATTTCAAGTATTTTTTACATTTTCATACATATTCATAAGTCATAATAAATTCAATAGTAATTTAATAATATTAATTAAAATTATAAACAATTTTTGTTTATTCTTTTCTTTACTAGAATTCCATTATAATCTGTTTACTATTTATTTAATGATTTTGTAACATGAAATATCTTATATTTTTTATATAATATAAAATTACAATAAAATATGAACAAAATTTTTTTCTAAAATTATAATATTTTCTCTTTGTTAAAAATAATTATAAATTAATTCATAAATAAAATTAATTGATTTTTATTAAAAGTTATGAATGCATTCAAATTTAATAGATAATTCAAATTTTTATTGGATACATACATACATATAATAGATACAGGACTATATAAAGATTTCACCAGATAAAGTACTTCAATAGAATTCACATTTTTATAAAAATCATAAAAATATTAAAATAATTCTACTTTAAAGGAATAAAACTTTTTGAGCTTTCAAAAAAATCCAATATTTTCTTAAAACATATTTTAAAATTAAAAAAAAATCGGTCAAAAAAAAAGTTCTATATTTATTTTAAAGTTGCATGGCCAAGTAGCTCAATATTTAATAATCATCTCGTTTATGCATTGCTAATCCTTAGTATACTGATACTAATTAAATATGATTAATCACACTTTTATTGTTTAATAAGAATGTTATATTCAATGAACAATTTTTTGTACAGAATATATCACTTTAATATTTAAAGTATAACTTATTAAAAGTACAATGTAATTGAATATTTTTAATAATTTTTCAATAAATCTTAATTCTATTTTAATATTGTCATAAAAAACAGTATAAATAATTATATTAATTATAAGGGTACAATCTACACGATGTTTGATAAAGTAATTGAATAAAAGAACGTTTTATATGTTTACATGGGTACTTTCAAATTATTTATCTAGGACATTCATATTTTCATTTTACTATCCATCCTTTATATTATTATTAAATGTATGCATCTTACTATTGAAGTATATTTAAAGAAAAATTCTACTTAACTACGTAATTAAAGTCTGTTTTTTAAAATTTCATAAAGTTTAATCGCCAAATCATTGTATATGCTTATTAAACGCGCCAAAATGAATTTATAGTTGATAATAAATGAAATTAATAAGAATTGTTGCGATTATCAGAAACTATTATTTCAGTAATTATGCAATAAATGTATACATCGATGATACATTATTTATATAACATATATATAATTATTATATTACATATATAATTATTATAAATATAATTATCATAATTATTATAAAATTACAATTCAATATATTTCAGAGAATCCTCAATATGTATGGATCTATTATTTTACATGTATATATAAATACATTTTAATTTCATAATCTTCAGATTTTTATTTCTTTTTTAAAATACTTGAATTGTATTATTAAATCACTAAAAGGCAGGAAAATATTATGCACGTATGATAATCAATGGACAATTTCACTGTAATGTTACATTCATTTCGTTTAAATTGAAACTACAACTACTAACTAATGCATAATAGCTATTACATCTTAGAATATTAACGTATTAAATCCACAGAATGTATCAAATCCTGAAGTTTAAGAAGTTATATTTCATATTAAGTTTTACTGACATTATGTTAAAACATTGTTTAATTCTAATGAATCTAAATTTTAAACTATGTTGAACTTTTTTCTAAGGGTATTAAACGATAACTTTGAATATTGCTGTAAATAACTAATATATGCATACAACATATAATTAATTTAATAAATAAGAGAAAGTCTAAAGATAATTCAATTTAAAGTATTTATTTAATTACTAATTATAACCCATTTAATTAAATCTGAGTTATGCTGAATAATATTATTATAATAAATATTATCTTATTATTGACTTAGGTCACATCTTAACAATTTTATATGTAATGCAGAGTTGAATGGGATTATATGTGTTTGCTATTGTGATTCTGTTATTCTATATTTTATAACTACTTAAATGAACAACTAGCCTGCATTTTAAAAATTAATATAACATTTTATAATATATTAATTAATATAAAATATATAGTTGTTTGGTTTCCAATATTAAACTCATTTTAAATCGAAGTAAACAGTTATCGGATATATCTATTCAATAATTTAACCTTCTTAATTACATTAAAAAAAAATTAAAGAAAATATAAAACTAATAATGTTATTATATGTATGATTAAAATACATACATAATTATGTAATTTCAATGCTATACATCTAAATGAAAAATGTATACATCTGATAATTTTAGAAGAATGCCCTTGAATATGTATTTAAAGTTAAAAAAGAAAGTACAATAAAGTAATGAAAACAAGTTAAATTTTATTAGTTTTATATTAATTTAATTATATTATTTAGTTCTTATATTAACGGCGTTTATTCTTATAGTAACGGCGTACAAAAATATGAAAATTTTTCTATTCAAAATAAATTACTTTTATAGATTATATTTATTATGAAATTCAATTTTGAATATTAATATGTTTAAATAGGAGATAAATAAATAATAAGTTAATTAATAATTATTTGAATCAGCATAATGTAAATTTTGAACTAAATACTTAAAAATTATATATTTATTTTTATAAATTTTTTTTAGATATCAATTAAAAATTTTTTCATTAGAAAATATATTAAAACTAATTAAATTAATTAAACCATTTTATAACTTACTACGATTATAACACACATTAAAATATTTTGTAAAATCCAATAATTATCATTGTTAGAGTGATATAAAAAAAACCGAAACCAATTTAATTAATCATAGAAAACATAGTTATGACATTGTTTTTAATAATAACAATTGCAGTAAATTGATAATGTCCATATTTACTGGTTCATTGAAATATATAAATTCAACCGTTTTAATAAATATATATTTAATATTCCGAATTATAACTTTCAATACAGTATTTTTAAACAACACATAATATGTCCTCCATAAAAAATTGAATTACTTTTGTGTTATAGAATTGATTCATTAAATTGTATTTTATTTAAATGTATGCCACTTAAAATATGTAAGTTATACTAAACTAAAATATATATAAACTAATAAATATTATTTGTGATATACTTCACATCATAAAAATTTAATATATAATTGTTAGTTTTGTATATTCTATGCTATTTCTGTTGTAACTCTACATCGTTCCATAATATACATACATGTATAACAGAATTTTAAATATTTATAAAATAATAGATATATAAAGTTCAATAAAATTATAAAGTTACATTATATTAATTACAGAAAATATGTAATATATTTAGACTAATAAAAGCATAAAATAAATTAATGTGAAAGATTTAATACGAAATCATATTCGATTTTTTTATTAGTTATTTTTTGTTATTACTGTTTATAAAACATGTGTATTATAAATATTATTTTTCTTTAAATTAAATCTTTAATGTAAATATAAGAATTTTGAACATTTTAAATCATATTTTTCATTTTTCTATGCAAAATTCGAAATTATATTTTGTATATAAATATTATTTTTATTTTTATGTGTTAAGATAGTTAAATTTCATTTTAATAGTTATATTAATCTATTATAAAATCTATTAAAAAGCTTCATATCTTGAAATAATTAACACTAGTATTTATTTAAATTATCAGAATTATAAGTGAAACTTGATTTTTTATAGTCATTATTTTATGCTAGAGTTCTATTATATATTATTCAATTACTCAATCTTCTATAATAAATATTAAAATACTTAAAATCTATATTCATTAGTTGCCAATTAAATATCAAGTGTTTTCATACTTTGATATCCGTTATAAGTAATTACGATATATTTAATAAAATTTATAATAATTGAGTTATATAATATTTATAATATTCAATAATAATTTTCATATATTATTATAAAGTTATTAAAAATTTCAAGTATAATATATCAGTCACATCTGACATATTAGTTCTTTATTAATACATATTATTGAAATAATTGTTATTATACACCTGAAAATATCTCCGAATATTTTTTAAATAAAGTTACTTTCAATTTTTAAATCATAGTGTCCATGTTTATTTTCTGTTTAAAATGTATAATAAAAAATGTTATAAATAAATACACATTAGATTTTTAATTTGTATCTAAAAATGATATAATTAAATAAATAATTATAATATACTGTAATATATAAAATGTAATCTTAGATTAAATATTATGAATTTAAGTTGATAATACTATAAACATTGATTTTATAGTTAAAGTATCTAATTATTTTTTCATTATTGATCAAATAACAGGAATACTTTTAGAGTTCTAAAAATTTAAGATCCAATATAAAATTTTATACAATTTTAATTTAGAACATGATTTGTTTAATTTAGATTTATAATGGTGTTATAAAATAATTTAGAAATAGAAAATACAATAACATCTTTTAATTTATCTATTAACTTCAAAATATTTTTTAAAATATTCATAGACTACTTCTTAAAAATTAGTTCAAATGTTTTGTAATTTATTTTAAGTAATTTTCATAATATTTATTTGTTTTTATATTTTATTATTTATGATATTTAGAAAAATTCTTTGTAACGTTTTGCAATATTATGTTTTATGAAAAAGGAGAATAATGGATAATGTTTTATAAACAGTAATGACAAAAAATAACTAATAAAAAAATCGATTGTGATTTCGTATTAAATCTTTCACATTAATTTATTATATTAATAAAACATCAAAGTTACTCCCTTCTTAAATACTACAAAATTTTAAGACTATAGTAATTATTTATATATAAATTAATTATATATAATATTCAACTTATAACATGCAATAAATATGAAATAAAAATTTTACAATTCTATAAAAAAAATGATTATATTTTATGATTTAGTGAGTTAATACATGTTATTCTAAATCATTTAATATCTTTACATGTAAAAATTAGAAGTTATACGAATCCAACCCTCAAATGATATTTCAAATCTAATGACTAACAAAACATTTTAAATTATTTGAACTAAGAAAACTTATATAATATATAATATAAAAATAATTTTGTCAGAATTGAAAATACCGACAATAAACTTATTAATAGACGTAGGATCTTAAATAATTAATAAATATATATTAATATTTTCATTAATTTAAAAGTGCGTACAAGAAAAACTACAAACAATTTTTTTTTTATAGAAACAAAAAATAAAAGATTTTCTTTAAGAAAGAAAAATTAAATCATTATTTTTATTAATATTTTTTCTCATTACCTAAAGAAACTATTGAATATATTATGTTAAATAATTGTAAATAAAGTTATATTAAATAAATTAAAAAAAAAAATGTTAAATGTAATTTTGTTTTTTCTCCTGACGAATTATTTTTTAATGAATTTAAATCCACCAATTTATTAATTATTTAATAATTAATATTGGGAAATAAATGATAAAAAATAATTTCAAATTATATTATTATATCACATAAAGTTAATTACTAATATATAAGTAAAATTTTTTCAACTGCCTTTAAACTTATACACATTAACTTTATTTTTGTATTTGAATATTGCAAATTGAAATAAAAATATCTCTTTTTATTGTATTTTGTTATACATTAATTCTGTTTTTTTCATTATAAATCATATAACAGTATAAAATAATAGATGAAAACGAAATTTTAGATATTAAATCACAATATTGTTTTGATTGCAACTGCAATTTACTATTTCATTATTTACTATTTTACTATTCGTAACGGAAAATTCTTTTTATTAAATTAGAATAAATATAAGAATTATTGTTGAATTGTTTATAATTATAATAATAGTAACACAATTATAGTATTATAGTTATTAATCAATTTTTCATTAATTGTATAAAAAATCATTGAATTTATATTTAATAACTTGACATGAATAAAAATGAATAATTAAATATAAATGAAAAAATTAAAAGGGTAACAAAAATAAAAGAAAATTTTGATTCCTCAAATTTAAAAATAACTACAATAATTACATATAGTAATATATACAAAATTATATGTATTTTATATAATATATTTAATATTTAATATTATGTATGTATATTATGTATATATTACTGTATACATACAGGTTACGTATATTTACGATTACCTATAGTATAACACAGTATAAGTTTTCTAAATATCACTAACATAAACATTTATATTAATTAATACTAAATATTTTAGAAAATATTAAATAATACAGTAATATTTTTCAAATTTTATGACTTTAATTTATTATAATTATTATTGTCTATTTAATATAGTATTCATGTGAAAACATGGAGAATTCATAAATATTTTGTTACTTAAAATAGTGTCCTGAATATTAAAAAGTATTAATGAAAAATTTTAATAATTTTTAATATTACATAATAATATTTTCGTATATTGTCAACTTTATCCGAATTGTGAATTTGAAAATCGAAGTGAATTCAAAAAGATATTCTTTTATTAAGTATAAAATTCATTACGTTTAATAAAAATTATAAAATAATCTAAAAATAAAATATAAAAACAAGATAATTTCATTATTTTAATTTACTTTCAATAGAAAAATTAATTTAATTTAATATCTAATTTAAATATATAATATCCACTTATTTTCGGAAATAGTTATTATAGTTGACCTTATATATATACAAAAATGAATGATACATTACAATATTTCCAATTGCTATTGTATTGCCGTTTTGTAAAGAATGAAAATTTTAAAGTAGTTAGAAATATACCTTATTTACAGTATTATAATAAATTATAATATTATATAGTTATTGGCTTTATTCCTAATCCTAAAACAATAGTATTTATAGCAAATAAAAGTACAAGTATTTAATAATATAGTAAATAATTACATTGTTACATAATTATACAGTAAGACATAAAAAATAATAACAATTAATATAAAAGTGTAATATAAAAATAATAAAAGTGTATAAGAATCAATTTATTTCATTCTATATTTTATCGCATATTTTACAAATTATATAAAAAATTAACATATAAATTTAATTAAATCAGTTTCATTAAAAAAATATTAAATAAAATTGATTAAGTTTTAAATATAAAATATTCAACAATAAACCTGACGTCACAATATATATAAACCATACGCATGCGTTCTTATACTGTAAAAACACAAATATAATTTTCAAATTTATAATATGAAAAGTAATATTGGAAAGTTGTGTTTTAAATATAATGTTTACAAGAAAATAATTTTCCAATTTTTACCTATCTTATAATTTTATTTAATATAATTTAACACTTTATTTAAAAAATAATTATATTAAAATACTTAAATATTCCTCTGTGGTTGCCAAATTGATGATTTGTATAAGCGATAATTCTAAATGAAATACTTACCTTTTCAAAGTGAAATTTTATCCAGAGATAAAAATTCTTTACAAATGTATGCGTGCTATATATTTTAATTAATTGTAGTAATAATAATTTTATAATTGGATCCAAAAATAATTATATTTAAAATTCAAAAGTATAAAATAATATATAAATAATTTTTTTTAAAAATAATCAATAAAAAATACCTTCTTCTTTTCTAGATATTAAATAATTTTTAAAAAGAATAAATAATATACTACTATTAATCGTTAGGAAATATAATATATTGTAAAAATTATTAAAATACATTAAACCAATTTGTTTAACTATACCGTAATATAAACTAATTACTTATTATTAATTTGTTATTAGTATAAATAAAATTGAAGTAATACGTTTCAATAGACCAAAATATAAAGCATATCGCAAAGATTATGGCTATTAGTTAATTATATATCATATATAAGCAATACAAACGATTATTATTAAATAAATACAGGAGTATTTGTTTATATATAATACTTATTTACACATAATCATTTTAAAAATCTGCTATAGAAATATGTAAAATAAGTTAAAACAAGTTCTAATATACTTATATTCTATAATACTACTAATTAAGGATTTTAAATAAATGATTACATAATAAAATTAAAATGTACTAAATCACATCATGAATGTTATATAAAATAAAAATTAATAATTATATTAATAAACATACAGAATGTAAAGAACTAATAAAAGAAATACAAATATATAATTATAATTATGTATATATTAATATTAAAAGTTTTTAAAATAATTTCATATATTTGAAAATCACTTTCTTCGTTGTTTGAGTCACTGGGAGATTTCAACGCTTGCGTTGTCCGTCGGATATAAGACATAAATATCAATACACCTAATTCTAATGTATATTAAATTTTACTTTGTATAAAAAATAATCGCATATTATTATACAAATAAATTAAATACCATATATTTATAATATTTGTTTATGTCGGACTAATATATATGCATATTCTTACTTTAAATTCTACGTACTATTGTGATATTCGGAAGCTATAACCATAAAGTATTAATAATTTTAAATTAATTATTGTTATTAATAAACTGTAAGTGCATATGTATATATATATATATATATATAAATTAGTGTAACTAAGTAATGGAAAAATATCTAACATGAAATTTTAACTAGTAATAAAATAAAAAATTTATTGTATATTACAATTTACCTGACGACATAATTTGCGTAGATTTTTTGAGTTCTCTGAACACCCGCACTTCGTAAACAATCACTGAACTTAAAACCATTTATTAATAGAAGTAATTAAAATATCTAAAAATTTACACTAATATGACATAAAGAAAAAAGATCACAGCACAAGTTTTATTTCACAAAACTTTTTAAACGATGACTATAACACAATAATGATAATAGTAATCCATTTGAAATGTGAATCGTAGATCTTATACACGAATTATCAATATTTTATCTGGCACTTCGACTATCACATTCAGCAAAGCGCATACAGGAACAATTGTTGATCACGAATTTGCAAGTAATTGTTAATTTATCGAATTAAAGACATTTAATACTGCCTTAAAACATGCATAGTAAGTATGAAAAATCTCTGTCTAAACTTAAAAGAAGATCGGATATATAATCTTGTTTATGAATATAATGATGATGAAATCGAAAAATAATAATAGATGACTATACCCTCCATCAAAAATCAAATAATAAACCACCGTAAAGTCATTACACTTGGTGCGAGAGTATTATATTGTTATTCTTCAATGCATTGATAACACTTAATTTTACAGTTTACACTTATTATAAATAAGTTTAGTTTTCTTAGTTTTCATTGTTTCTTTATCTTTCATATTTAAAATAAATAAAATATATTTGTGCAGATCAGCATAATGCAAATTAGACTTGTGTAAAAATGAAAGTCCATATAAACATAGTAACTCATACACAATAGTAATTATACTATTTATTTAAAAAATATTTTATTGGTTTCCTTTTGAATCACTATAAATTTTTAATTAGTATCTTTAATTAAAAAGCACATAAATTAACAATTACAGCAGGTACTTGCAATATTCGCATAAATGTATAGAAAATATGCCAAAATAATGAATAATATTTTAATGATCAAATGCCGGACAGCGAAGTGCCCAGGTCGGGTCGCGCTGCCGAACTGTTCACTCCCCGCCCCTCCGTGTCGATCTGGCGCCCCACCAAAATCAAAGAGTCTCACGTTCTCCCTTCCCCACTTGATGATTCTTCTATCTGAGAGGTACAGGTTCACCAGTAGGGGAACTTCTGGGTGGAGCGTTAACGCTTCTGCAAGGCGTGGCTTCAAAACTCTAGTCACATTGCCCTTCCACAACTTCGACCGATAGGGGAGAGCGTCTCACGCCTTTGTTCCCCACTTACGCATACCTACAGCAACACTCATAAAGGACAGATAGTCAGCTACAGAGAAGGAAAGTTGTTGAAGGATTTCGCCTGCGACACCACATTTTCTTAAAAAACTTTCTAGATATATTTCTTATAATATCCCTCTCATTTTAATCATTTTGTCTAAAACTAAAAAGATAATATAAACCATTTTTATCTCTTAATTCTACATTATTTATTAACTTTATTATTTTAATTTTACTATTCTGTTAAAAATGTTATGTAATCAAATAATGTCATTAAACAGTAAAATGATACCAACTTTTTTTTGTTTTTAATATATATAATAAATCTTTTTTTTTATATATAGTTAGAAAATAATAAAACTGTATTTTATACATATCTAATATTAAAGTTAAAAGAATTTCTGAAAAAATAAATAATATATTTAAACCAATATTCAGAATATTGAAAAATAATTTTTATCATCATAAATAAATATATCATTCAATTTGTATAGAAATTTCTTTGTTTAAAGTAATTATACGATTTTATAATTTATATATTTCATTTAGTTAATTTGGATAAAAAATAATATTTAAAATTGAAAACATATTATTATTTAAATAAATATTATTAACACATTAAATTTCCTTGTTAAAAAAATATTGAAAAATTACTTCAAATTAAAATAAATTAAAAACAATGAAAATTATATTTGTTTTATAGAAGAATAACTTTTAAATTTTTATTTTTTTAAATTAAATGTACAAATGTATTTATAAAATTGTATATTTAATAATGTAAAATTAGAATACTCATAAACTTGAATCATTTGCAGAATCATTACTAGAAATATTTCCTATTTCTATATGAATTTAAGTATAGCTTCCTAAGTATGTAAGTAGATTGAACTAAAATTTTTAAAGATTTGTCTTTATATATACTCGGTTAAGTTATAATAATCATATATTAGTTTATGATTTAATCATAAATTATGTTTTTGAAGTTAGTAAGACTAAAAATCACGTAATTCTATATGAGTTTTGTTTAATTTTATTGCCTAAAATATTACGTTATTTTTAAAACAGCATTTTTGTAAGACATATTTAATTGATTTTATAATACACGGTATTTTTCCATACATCAAATATAAAGATTTGAAATTAAATATTTGCAATGAAATTATAAGTGATAAATAAACGTAATAAGCCAAAAAAATTATAAATGAAATATTCTTTGAAATTTAGAATGAAATTATAAAATATATAAAGAAAATATAAAATAGTTTATTTAATACAATTTATAATGAAAGTCATTATTAATATATTCAAGGTATTATAGTTTAAAATTAAAATGTAAATCTTCTTAAAATTATTATTCAATTTAGTCAATGATTGACTAATTATTTAATATTAATAATATAAATTAAAAATATATATTTTTGTAACAATTCACTATAAAATATAACTTATATATTACATTAACAATGTATAGTAACATTTATAAATATAAATAAAAAATTTAAATATTCCTTATAAATAAAAACTAGTCTACCTTAATAATTCTCTAATGTTTGTTTAAATTAACGGATTTTATACCGGCCATAAAGGCTATTTTATAAATTAAATAATTACACGAAGAAAGTGATGCTAGTCACGATGTGAATGACGTGGGAATAACGATGAGAATGAAGATGTGATTAACGATGACGATGGCGCTAAGATTGATGATGCGGGTAATAGTGTAAATATATATGAAAATAATAATGAGGATGATGATAGCAATAAAAATAATACTTCAAATGATAATATGGCTGATGATGACAAACATATGAATGAGAATAAGAATAAGAAATTTAGCATTGATATCGATGACAATTACATTAAGCGTAATGGTAAAAGAAAAAATTAACGAAAACTTAAATTAATATAACTTCTAAAAATAATATTTTTCTTTTCTTTAAGCAATTTAAAAGTAATAATTTTAAATATATATTATTTAAGCTGTATAATAAAATAACCCTATATATAAAAAATATTACTTTAAATATAATTCAAATCTTTCTTCTTGTCTTTATTCTTAGACATAAAAATTTTATGTAATATATAATAATACAGAAATATGTTAAATAATATTTTAAAATTTATAAAACCAAAATTATTAATATATGATAGTTAATCTTCTTAGTATCATAATTTTACATTAATCTTTCAGAATTATCAATTAAACTCAAATCTAAATTATAGTAATAATTTATCTGTTTTAATACTCTATATGGTATTATGTCTGTGTACGTACTCGTGTATGTGTACATGTATTAAATTTATGATATTAAAAATAGTTTCAAAACTTAGTTCATTTTTAATAACACAGATTAAATTTAATTAAAAACTTACATAGAAATAATCATATTCCATCATTAAAAAAATCGAATGTAAAATCGCCTTTATCTTTTATTAATTTTATTTATCAATTATTTTGTTTATTAATAATTATGATCTTTATTTATTTATCTAATTTATTTATTTATGTATGTATCTAATGATTGCAATATTTTTAGTTTCAATATAATATCAATAGTACTATTTTTTTTTTCAATTTTTTTCAATTTTCAAATTTTATTTTTAATATTATTTTAATTTTATTTTTAATTTTCAAATTTTAGAATTTTAAAAAACTTATAGCGATTTAATGCAAATTCATTAAATATATTTTAAAGCTGAAGAATCAGGATTTTATAATTATTTATACAAATTCTCTTCATAAAAAAAAATATAAATTAAGATTTTAAATATAAAATTTCATTTTATTACTGCAGAAGAATAAATATTACTAATGAAATCATAAACGTTTATTATTGGTCATTTAACAAAACAAGCATATACATTCAGCAATAAATTAACTTATTGGATTTTTCATAACTGATCATTATGTTAATAATCATTATTAATATATTAACAGTAACTATAAGGAATTAATATTACTTATATTAATAATATATTATTAATATTATTAACATTACTAATATCCACGCGTCTATTCGATAAAAATATCATTATAAGTGGAATGTGTGATTAATTAAGAATTAAAATTTTTTTACAAAAATTGTAGAAATAATATCATTTTTATTTAATTATTAATTAGTTACAATAAAATTAAAATAATGAAAAATGTACCAATAATCAGATATACATATAATATTACTGTATTACAATCAATACATATTATGTAGTATTTTATGCGTTTTTTATTTTATAGCATGACATTACTTTGTATTAAAAAGTATATAATGAGATTTATGATTGATGTTATAATAGTTTATAGTTTGAGCATAAATATATTTGTAAAACAGATTTATATTTTTCATATAATATTTCTGTTATACTATCTCTAAGTTTTATTTCAATTTTATTGAAAGTTTAATACATCTTGTGTCTATAAAGTATTTATATACATTATGAAGTATTTATATTTTACATTCTATTCTAATTCAAATAATGGAAATATATGGAAATTATTAACAAACTTTATAATTTGTATATTATTAAATATTTAACTATTAAATATTTAATATTTGAAAGTTATTGTGATAATACAATGTATGAATAAATTCATTGCTAAAAATAAATAATGTTAATTTTTCTTTAAATCTCTTTTAGTATTATTTTTTATGATTATTATTAACGCTTTATTATTAGTTAATAATTAATGGAAATTAATTAATTAATATTAATTATGAAAAATTCCCTTAACACTAATTAATTGTATCCACCACAGACAAATAAATAATTATTTTAAAATAATGTACATTATGCTTTAAAAGTTAATATACATAATAGAAAAATATTTTTAGTATTATGATGTCTAAAAATAAATAATTTAAACAATACAGTGTTTAAATTTTTATCAAATTCATTTGTTAAAAATCATATAATACATTTTTATTCGTTAGTAAATAAATTTTAAAGTATGAATATATATATTTTAATTAAATAAGATTGTGAAATTGAGATATGAAATGTTTAAGCTAATCTTTAAAAATGATGTATTTGTATTTCTTTAAAAATATGTATTTTTAATAAATTATTGAATTTTGACTTTTAATTATTATATTGCTTATTATTTTCTATACACTTGTTTTAATACTACTATTTCTATCGAGCAAAATAAAGTTTCCGATCCACATGTTTGTTTTTTTAATAATAAATACATTAGTTTCTAAAATTTTCCTACGTATCTTTTATGTGTTTAAACGTTTAGTTTTTTTTGTTCTATATTTTAGGCTTTTATAAATTCATACAAATATTATTATATAAAGTATTAATTAAATACAAATTTATTAGCACATTAAATTATTACTAGAAAAAATATTCTTATAATGTGTCTGATTCACTCATATTTTTAAATTAGATAAGTATTCTAATTAACAATACATTCCTCTTATATATTCAAAAACAGCACATATAATTATCCAAGCATCTTTGACATATTTGCTATATTATAACTGCAAAAACTATACGTATTATTAAAAGGTACATGAAACTTTCAATAGCTTTTCTTTAAGAAATCCAATTAGTATTAATTTTTACTATCTCTATAGAACCTAATTAATTACTCAACCATACGAGATCTTGTATTATTTATATATTTTTCGTTTACTAATTTTGGTATTCAGTTGAGGAAAATAATTACCATGTCCAAAGTCTTTCATTTAAATATTTAAAAATATAAATTTTGATTGTTTTCATTTTCAGTGTATAATCCTAGCAAAAAGAAAATTTTATAATATAAATTTTAATTGTTTTGAATGACAGTTATCTTAAATTTTGAATGACAGTTATCTTTTTACCTACTTATATAGAAGAATCAATACTCATGTAGATTAACATCAAAATAAAATTTTTATATTTCATGTATATATCAATTGATTTATTTATTTATAATATTTTAAAATAATATCAGCTTATTTCTAACTTAAGATTTCAAATATTTTTCAAATATCGTTTTATTATATATACAATTTGAATTTTATATATTAATAAGATTTCTTGTTATGCGACTGATGTCATGCTACTCATGATTTTTCAAAATTTATGAATTCTTATTATATTTACACTTATAATTATAGTTATAATCATTATTATTATAGTTATTTATCATATTAGTAATATTAATAGTAGTAATGGCAGTATTAATAGTTGCATTAATTGTTGTATGATAAAATCCATACATATACATATTATTGCAGCAATAAGCTGTTATTTATCTGATTATTAAACAAAGAACAAAAATTGGTTAAAATTTGACTATATCTATTTCCATTGTTTTATTATCTGATTTATTTATATATAAAATTATCTATATAATATGTTTACATATTTCCATAAACTATCTGAATTTGTTTACATATGTTTACATACCATCATATACACTATTAATTTTATTTTATTCTGATATTTTTCTTATGCTTGTAATTATGACATAAAAAAATGTTATCTGTGCCAAGAATATTTCTTTTAATATTATTTATCTTCTAGTGAAGTTGACATATTTTTGTATTGAATTCTTTTATAATTAAATGAAAGGTTTTATATGGAATTTATTAATAATTTATTATTTATCAAACTACTGTTATATGATTACTTATAAATTCAAATAATGCGTTCATCTTTATTTTTATATTATTTTAATTTCCTTAAAATTTCTTAACGATATAAGAATTTTTATTTAGATAATTTATAATTATGAGATTATTAACTTTAATTAAAATATTTTTTTAATATTTATATGAAAAGTGGATCTTTAATAAATCTGATGCTCTTGTTGGTAATAATTTTTATATGTATTTCGAAATAAATAGAAAAATATCTGGTCGTAATACGTTTATTAAGCTATGCTAAGAAATAATATTATTCATTAAAGTTACAGTTGATATAAACGTTTGTTGTCGAAATATATTCTAATATAACGAGAATATAAAAGCAAAAAAAAATGTTATTATGAATCGAAAATTAAAAAATCTATTTTATCAACTTGAATTTGTCAGTAACTAGATAGATTAATAAATTAAAATAACAAATACAAGGTTATATCTAGTCTTCATAGATTAGTTAATACCAGTAAAGTGTAGAAGGGCAATAAAATAGGTAGCCATTACCGAAGTTACCAGATCCTAGGAAACAGTGTTAAATATTCTATAAGATATTAATTAATCGTAATTATAAAATTATCTAATCAATGTTATTATGAAATTTTCATAAATTATTGTTTCATCAGTATGAAGATATAAAAATACTCTGGCCAGGATTCTTTGACGATCTCTAAAATAGTGAAATTCCTAAATAGAAACAAAGAAAATGAAAATATTGAATGTGACTGAATTCCAGTCGATATTGAAATATATTTTTAAATAGTTTTAACCAATCGCATTTTATTTTTATATAATAAATAATATATGGATTACTTTATATATATATAGAAATTAAAATAATTGAAGAAATTAGATTTCTGATTTTTTACTGGTGTAAATTATCATTTAAAGTATGTATTATGTAAGTACTATGAATTAAATCAATAAAACATTTGTTAATAATATGAAGTATTGATAATATCCAACTATTCATAACAATTTACTAATAAATTAGATTTGATTAATTATTTGAATAAACAAAAAATAAAAATAAGATTATTAATCATTTCAAAAAATAAAATATTTTATAACGAATAATTAAATTATAATATTATATATTAATTTATTGCATAATCTATTTAGTTTGAAATGAAATTTAGTCTATATTTTATGTTATAAATGATGTAAAATAAAATTGTATATGCATAAATATTTTGAAAAACAATTAAATACATAAAAAATTTACATTTCTTCTGTGTAAATATAAATTATATGTTTAATTAATTTTAATATTACTTTTTTATAATTTTTTTAATAATTATAATTTATGTGTACCAAATAATTACTTTATTATTTTATATGCTTAATCATAATAGCATATTAATAATCTAATTCAGAACAATAATAATATATATTACATATATTTTAAATATTATACTTAATAATAACATAGTTAATAATAATTATAAATATTACAATTTAGAAATATTTAAATAATTTTAAAGTTTTTTTATGAATATTTGTAACTATTATTTAATATCTATTTCATTATTCAATTTAGCTTTCCAATAGTATTTTATATACAGTTTGTATTTAAATATTAAATAAAAATTTTTCTTCGTATTTTTGTATATTCATAATCGTGTTATTGTTAATAAAAAATTTAATCGAAATATAATATAAATTGGAACTCTGGAATAAAGTAAGATAAGTTTTAAAATTTTAAATTAAAACTTTTCAATGCAAAAAATTTTTATTATGATGCCATTTTTTGATTATTAATACAAAATTTATTCTATTTTATTAAAACAATAAATTTAAACAGAATGTAACAAAAAATAAATAATTATATTTAGTAAATGTAATATTTATACAGTTAAAATATAAAATTTTGAATAAAGATTCGTTATAAAAAATAGAAATAACAAAATAACAGAATGGTTAACGAAATTAAATTTCTATTTTTTCAATGGATGCAGAATTTGTGTTGAATATCAAAATAGTTATATAAAAAATTTGTTGACCTATTTATAAGACTTATTTTATACACTTATTGAATTTATAATTTTGTAGATTTATTTATTTATAATGACTACGTGCATTTTAGTTTTTAAATAATTAATCTCTCATTTTTCTAAAGGAATTTAATACTCGATAAAAACTAATTAATTGAAATATAAAAGAGTTATTTTACAAAATAATGATTTTATTTTATATTTTCTGCAATATGATGTAATTATTATATTATATCCTGTATTTTCAGTAAATTATTATTATTAAAATCAAATATACGATAAACATAAAATTAGCTAGAATCCTGAGAAAATAAATAGACCATTCCAATAATGATATTACTTAAATAGATAATAATGGTTAAATTTTGCTTATTTTTTATACGAAATAATTATTTAATGTTTGATAATTAATATGTAAATATTATTTAAATTCAAATAAAAAAATTAATAATTAATTTCAATCTTAAAAAAATGATTTTATATAATGATCTTATATAATTCAACATTAAATTTAATAATTCAAATAATACTTATCTTATACAGATTTATATATTACATAACATAAAAAAATATTTTCATAAAATAGGATAAATAAGTTTCTCTTACCTTACAACCAAATATCAATTACTATTAAATCGTGGAAAATAAAATATTGCATAATAATTAGCTATATTAATTTAAATAAAATATAAAATAAAACAAATAAAATATCATCTCAAATATTTAGAATATTGTAAATAAAATCAAAATTTTAAAACGAAAATCTAAAGGTCTATCTCAATAATATATAATTGCTCTTGGTCTCAGACTTTTATTTTTATTCTTTTATACATACTTTATTTCTTTGTTGTACTATAGATCACTCTCTTCTTATATAATTACCTTATTTTCAAATAATAGGCCAATTTATACTCAAGATTCAGCTTAAAACAATCGCTCCCTCTTTCTCTATCTCTCTTTCTCTGTTCGTTTCTTCCTTTCTTATTCTTTCATATACGTGTCTACACCTACACCTGCATAAGTAAACTGAAATTGACTGCCCTCTGGGTTTAAAGAACGCTTATTTCACTTATATAAGTGTATGATTAGATCAAGCCTTATATGTGTATGTGTATAATATTTCTGCCCTTTAGGGTCCATGAACAGTCTCCGCCCACATTCGAATGCATTATATACTTTTTTCTTTCTTTATATTAAATTCTCTTTATTCTAACATTTTTAATTTTTAAATAGTTAAACACGTATCAATTATTTATACTGCTTTAAATATTTATTAAATATAAAACATCTATTAAATATAAAAATTAAAAAGAATATTTCATTGAATATTTATTAGATGTGAACTTTACAATTTGCAATATTATATTTTATATAATAAATCTATTATCCTTATATTGTTAACAACAAAAATAAAATTTATTTTTAAAAATTATATGAAATAAAAAATTAGAAAACATTTTGTTTTATACATTAAAATTTATTTATTCCTTTGAATTGAAATATTAGTTTTTAATGTAATTGAAAATTTGAATACTATCAATTAC
The DNA here is from genome assembly GCA_030522565.1 of Ceratosolen corneri. NCBI lineage: Eukaryota > Metazoa > Arthropoda > Insecta > Hymenoptera > Agaonidae > Ceratosolen > Ceratosolen corneri. Next base: position 15,393 of record JAPYYT010000093.1, on the reverse strand, counting down.
CATTGAAAATATTAATAAGTTTGTTAATTTTAAGAAATTTTTCATACATAAATTTTAATAACTGAGTAAATAAAATAGCTTATTAAATGTTATGTTCATGTATTTTAAATAACTACAAGTCTTCAAATTATTATTAGATCGTGATTATTTGTTATTTATGTTTCCATGAAGTGTTATTTCTAATTTTATATAAGTAATAAGTATTCCAAAGTGAAAAACTCTCACTTCAGCTTACAAAAAAAATTATCTGAAAGTTTTTTAAACATTAAAAAATATCATATTTTACTACCATTCCCTTCTCCATCTCATAATAATAAAATTGCGGAAAAATCATTTTCATAGTTTATTATTTGTATAAGACAATTATCGATTAAAATATATATCATCCTAATTCATAACAAAAACCAAATACATAAATTTTTTTCTTGTGCAATAGTGTTTATGTACAGTTGGCTTAACTTTATTTAATATAATCGTTGAATATATTTAAATGTTTAAAAAATTAAAAATTATAATAATAATATCAATAATTAAAAATATATTGACTTAACTATATATTAATAAAAACATTTCGTTATAATGAATGGTAATTAAATAAGGTTACAATAAACGTATACAATCAAATCAAATTAAGTTACAATAAATGTGTACAATCAAATCAAGTTTTAAATAGTTAAAAAATTCAAATTTAAGTTATGTATATGAATTAATTAAAATATTGAACTTTTTTCAATTTTTATCTAGATTTTAATTTATTTTTTATTTATATCTATTTTTTTAATTTCAACTTTATATTTAAAATTCTTAAAGCAATTTTCTAAAGAACTGTAGTGGCACAATAATAAAGTTTGCATTACGCAATTATATTTTTAGTAAAATTTAAGTTTTTTAATAATTAAAGTGAAAATTAAGAATACCAATTAATTTTACTTTTTTTTAAGACTACCGTCTCTGTTCGTTAATATTTTCATGTATATCGAAGTTTATACGGCTATTTTGAATAAAATACTCATTTTTAATTTAAGTGCTTAGTACTAAAATGTATACCTATATTCGCATATTTGCATAATTAATATATTCGGAATTAGTACACATATATAAAATGTAACGAATAACGTTATGTACTATATCCACTCCATGGTTAAGCGTGCAACTTTGAATACTTCGTAGAAAAGTATATACGTAATTTCATAAATCACAACAAATGCAAAACCATAATTATCATTCTACAATTATATTTTGATTCTTTTAACATTCTTCCCATTCCTGAATATGTTTTGAAATATATTTTTTTCTCGAGTATTCATTTTCAAAAAGTCAAAGCATTTGATATTTAAATTAGGATCATAATAAAAACAATTATTATTTTATTATGTTTTAGTTTTTCAACTACGTTACCTTAGCTAATTATAATCAATATTATTTTGTTAGATAATATAATTGCATTTTGTTCTTAAAGTATTCGAAAAAATTTATTATAATATTGAAATTCTTTACAAAAACTCGAAACCTAGAAAATCGAGTGCAAAGCTTAAAAATTAGAATAGAATATGTATATGCACATATATGATGATTTATAGAATTCATAATAAACAATATATAATATATAATTCTGATACATTCTATCCACCTAGTTCAATATTTATAACAATCAAAAATAATAAATATATAATATTAATAATAAATAAACTTTTTAGAAACTAAAAAAATATGTGTATTATTTATTCATTTTAGAATTAATAAAAATTAGTTGTTTAAAATTGAAACATCATAATAAGTAATAGAAATTCATTTATTTTTAAATGAACATGTTTTAGAGAAAAAGACTATATAAACGTAGCTTATTGTATATTTAATAAATTTGACTCGTCAATATTATTTTTATTTTCTATTCACAAATAATTTATTAATACATGATAATTTTAATTTCTTAATTTTTAACCCGCTATCTATAATTTATAATAAAATGTTATAATTCATATTTTTTAAAGATAATTAGAATATCTTTTTATAGATAATATATTGTGAATTTAATTATATAAACTTTAATTCTTTTGTTGGTCATTTACTTTAGAAATTAATGTATTACAATTATTAGCAATATTATTTTTAATAGAATATAATATTGATATAAAAATATATAATAATATAATTGATAGAAATTATAACTAATGAAATTTTATCAATATTTATTTAACAATTGTTTACTAATACTGTAATCAAATTAAAATTTTTTCCGTTTTTTCTTCAACCTTTAATTGTAACTTAATTGTATTAAGTTTAATAATTATTAAGTTTATTAATTATTGTGACTTAATTTTAACATTGAAGCCTTGTTACTTCTCGTACGAATATATTGCAAAAAGATTGGAATCATGAAAATAAAATATTACTTAAAAAATAATAGATAAATTATATTAAAATAAGATCTTTATTTGTGTTATGATTATTTATAATTGTAGAAATTAAACGTGATTATATTTGAAATCTAATAAGAATTTAAATCTGAAGATAGATTTAAAAACCCTAAACCATGTGTCATTGGAATCGGAAATATATTTATTTATAATACATTAGTTATATAAATAGACAAATCAAGGTTTAATGTACAAATTAATTTTTTTAATATTTAGTAATACATTATTTATTAGTTAAACCAACTTTGTCATTCAAATTATGTACACATAATAGTGGTATATGGATCGGTTTACTTTCAAATTAGTCGGATTGTTTCTTCTCTTCAAATGTTATATGAGCAATGCTAAGTGTCAATTTTATACCTCGTTGTTATGTTTGAAATATTATATACATACAATAGCATCTTATGCCTAGATATTTAAATATGTAATTATTTATCCAAACAATTTGCACTAAAATATATTTTTAAACATATACTTCTGCATTTTTAACACTGTATGTAAAAAGTATTATATATACAATTATAGTATAAGAGTTCGATATAATCGATACTTTAATCGTGAATAATAATAATAATAATATTATATGAGTCACTGTTATGTTAATATACTTTACTGATCATCATAATACTCAAATATAGAACAGTAAACCAAAATTTATAATGTAAATAAATTATAATTGTATAGACAGTAATATTTTTCAGAATAATATATATTAAATTAAAATAAATAATGCCTTCTGTTCATAAAAATTTAACAAGTTTATTTTTTATAATATAATAATGCTTTTAAATTTGTAATGGCTGAGTCAAATATGATATTAATATTAGATAATTAATCAGTTTGTAAAAATTAAAAAATATATGAAAAATCGATAAATTCTTTTAAATTAAAAATTTTCATTTATAATGGAACAATATTAATATATACAATAATTGACATGAAAACTATACAAAATTTATATTAATTTAACTGTTTATAGAGTCGAATTTATTATATAACAATTTAAATTTTTACTCTCTAATTAGTGTTAACAATTGTAAACTATACAAAAAAAATAATACAAAACTATGTGTTTATTATTCTATATATTTGCAGATACAATCGATATAGAAGTAAAAATACATTGCAAAATATACTCTTAAAAGGAAGATCAAAATTAAATGGTATTCGTAAGACAATAATTTCACCACGTAAAAATCTTGATATGTATAGCTATTATTAGTACAATTAGTATAATAGTACAAATAATACATACAAGTAAAAATTTGAAGCTGCTCTTCTTCAATTCAACATGGGTATCTACAAAGTTAGCAAAAGATAAGTCGTCCATTTCTTTCAATCAATATCGACTTAATTTACAAATATTTATTGTTCATTAATACCTTTAGTTAAAATACAGTTTGTAACATATCAATAAATTCTTTTCTAAATATTTTAAATCTTTGAAAAGTTTTAAATTTATAAAAGCAATAAATATAAATATAATATGTATATTCTGTGTATAGTTTCACAGTAATATAGTTTTATGCATTTTAAAATTCTATTTCATGTTACAAACAATAATTTTGCGACTTTAATATTTAAAAAAATTTTTAACTTCACATACTTTTACAATTTAAAATATTCATCCTTATATTGAAGAACTATTGACGTATTTAACCATTGAAGAAATATTGAAGAACCAATACAATGTTAATATATCAACCATATTTTTACATGTGTAATAGATGTTTGACTATTCGATAATTACAAGTATATAAAATAAAATCATAAGTAAATTAATGATATAAGCCTATAATCAATTATCAATAATTATATACTAGATATAACATAATTAATACGATATAATTAATATGTATTAAAAAAGGAAAATATTTTGCAAAGAAAATATTTTCTAAAATTTTTAAATTTTGTAAAAAATAAAATGTTATATCAAATTGTATGACATAATTTTTAAAATAATTTTATATCTAATTTTAAATCTAATAAAATTGTACAATATTAAAAGATTAAAATATTTTGAATATATATTCCATTTAATCCTATTTGTAAAAAAATAAAAAAATAATTTTAGTTAATAATTTAAAACATTAAAATTTAGTTTAGTAAATTTTACTTTACAAATTAAACACATATACACATATAATTAATCGTTATTACAGTTTTAATAATAATAATAATATTAATTATCATTTATTTTTTATACATATAATAATAAAAAATAGTACTATGTTTATTTTCAATAAAAAAAACTTTAAATGATTTTAAGAGGCCTTGTTTTACAAATATAATGATTATTGGATATAAATTAGATAGAAGTTTTTACATGCTTATGTTTACCAGATATTAAGAACAAGACTAGGCCTCGTACCCCAATCCCCGAATGTGGTCTTTGGTCAAGTACCCACCGCTTTTTACAACCTTTGCCTCGGACTAGAATTTCACGTGCTTCATTGCCAGACAGAGTAATATCAATCGCTATAAATATTCTAAAACTATCGAGAGAGTTGCTTAATTCACACTGTTTAGTCACGTCTGTCCTATGGAAAAACAGAGACAAGACCTATACCTAGTTTATTGTAAAGTAGTGATTACAGTGCAACTTTTTAACAGTAAAACAATCACTCATTCTTCTCACTAAATCCTGCCCAGGCTTTCTTCTTCATAAATTTGGTTTACTAATAGAAGAAAATAGTTACCTCAACTCTCAAAACCTGGACTTCGACAACTCTCAGTAAAAATAGACTGCATGAGCAGCAGAGGACAGAGGTAGCAGAGTTGCGACCAAAGTGCTCAGAGTTCTCAGCGTTCTCAATTCAGTTTTATTTCAGTGTTTTACCTCGGCAATTATTGAGGTGGTCAACTTACAAGTGATTGCCGCTGCAACTATCTTCCATTCACTCCAAAAGTCTTGTGCATCGACTTGAGTGATATAAAATTTGTCAACGTGTTCAACTTATAACTGACTCCCGGTGCAACAAAAGAAGCAACACAGTCAATCACATCACTCACACGGTTTGTGTGAATACACGACACGGTATAGGATGGAGGGACATCAAGAACCGCTACGAAGCGTGGTCGAAATTTCAAGCAGTCAATAGGTTCTCACCTCCATTCATAATTACACGCGAAGTTATTCGGAAAGAAGTGACGTTCAACTTACAACTGATCACCGCAGCGACTACTTCGCTAAAATAACAGGACAGTAGTTCATTAATTAATCAATTCATCAAACTAAGATTTTCTCTTCATATTCCGAGATATTCAATTTATAATAAGTATGAAAACGATGTTATTCCAACTCATTATCAAGATAGCATAATCAACTTTCTAGTCAATATAAATATAACTAAAATTCAATATTATATTCTATATATTATTTTCAATAAACGCCATTACAGTTACAAACATTTTTCGTAGACTTTCTTTCAATACTTGCTGCCACCGCTCCCCTTCTATTATCTTCTTTTCCCTCTTAAATCTTGTGAGAGTTTACACATCGGGTTAGTTTCCGAACATATTCATTAAAAAATTATATTATCAATATTTAAAAGTATTTTTAATTATTAAATATTTGTTTCTTACATAAATTGGCAAAATAACTTGACACGTGATTTTAAACACATCATAACTATTAACATATTCTTATAAGTTCGGTGAAAATTATGTGAATTAATATGTACGTAAAAATAAAAATTCACTTAAAATTGTAAAAGAAAGTCGATGAAAACAAAGAGCTTGTGAAATTAATTCAAATGTTTACAAATCTTCTTTTTAGTAAAAAATCAAACATAGTTTAATAACAATAATTGTAATAATCAAATTAAATTTGTGTATTTCAACAAATGTAAAGCAGTGAGAATTATAGATTACATTCTAACAGGTTTTGTAGTAATGGCTCTGTAACAAAAATAATAAGTAATTATTGCAAACTGTTGATAGCTCCACAATCTATAGATAAACAACGGTATGATATTTTGTTAACTAAGTGACGTGACAGCTTGAATAAATATTCATAATTTGCCTATATGGAATCCCAACATGGTGTCTTATCTAAAACTGGAATTTATATGTCGAATATTGTAAATCAATATACTGTAGCTCTTTTCACAACTTTATAAAGATTAAAATTATTATTTATATTATCTTTTTATGCTTGTATAAGTAAAAGTATAATCTTAAAAGTGTAAATCTAATTTTACAGCAAATCAAATTAGCGATGAAAATGCATGTTCTATAAAGTAACGATCTTCACAATTTGTTATGCAGTTATGTATATATGAACAAATTATGGAATAGTTAAATTTTCAAGTGTTGTCATCTATTTTCCTATCAGTTTGTAGTGTTTCAGAAGACAGGCAAGGGAAGATCTCCCATTGATTTGGTATAAAATTATATAAATAGACTATAATCGTCTAATATTAATACAAACATCGATATTATCGATTAATACAAATATTAATTTTAAATAATAATAATTTAAGAAAACTTAAATAATAATATTTTTTAAAAATAGAAAACTTAAAACTTATATTTATCTTCAAAAATATTATATTATTTTTACTGACTTACATTAAAATTATTAAATTAAAATTGTATATGTACAGTAAGTTAATAGCATATACATAAAATTAGAATTAGAAAATGATATAAATATACTATATGTAAATAGCACGATATAAAGGCTATTTAAAATATTTCACTCTTAATATTATATAAATATATTTCATTAAGTTTAAAATATTAAAAATATTTTATTTTAATTGTTTTCTTGCATTATATAAAACTTTGTATTATTGCATCAAGCGCTTTGGAAATTTAGTATAATTTTTCAATATTCAATTTACTTGCATTTCATGCGTTATGGGAGCCAATAAAAGACGAACTTTCTTACTCTTGTGAGATAGCGATTTATATAGCATCATAAGTATGTATTATTGACGCATTTATATATGTATTTAAGTTTTATCTATTCTCATCAATAAAATCTACTACTTATAAAAGAGTAAAATTTGTGAATAACAGTTTAAACACATAAAGACTATATTAACCTAATTAAACCAAAACATACATATAACATTTTATACAAATATACAAAAAAAAAAAAAAAAAATAGAATGCCACGAATGCCTCTACATCTCGCTTCTGGAACAGGAGTTTCTTCAAATTATAAACAAAAGGCTATAAGATTTGTTAGATATGGTTGTGCTAATAGGCCGTTTTACCACATTGTTGTAATTAATGTAAAGTTAATTCTTTTGTAATAATATATTTAGTAGTGTATTTTATTGAATGTATTTAATTATATTTTCCAATGAAAAACTTTATTTTTAATCTTTTAAGACTAACATAATTTTATAGGATATAAAATTAATTGATGTAATTACAAATTTTGGTTAAATTTGATGTTTGATTTTCAATTCAAATTGACATAAAGTAGTGGTATAAAATAATTTATGAAATAATAGTAAATGTATTGATAATTATTTTTGCAAGCATATATTTTTATAGGTTAAGATTTCGAGCACATTTACTATATTTATTACATTATAGGAAGTCTTTAATCGTACAAAATAAATAATAGCATTATTATTCGTAAAATATTTTATGATTATTTTGTCAGAATTATAAATGTTACTTTGTTTATTAGTTATCAAAAATAATATTTGAACTCTATAATTAAATAAACTGTTTCTGCTTTAAATAGATATGTATTTAATTTTTAATTTTTAACAACTTTTATTAATATACTATTGATTATTATATTTATATTTACAACAATTATTATTTTATATCATCCACTTTTTTATGTAAAGTAACATTTTAAATTTTATATGATTATGTTTATTGTACACAAAGAATTTTGTAATACATTTATATAATCATTTGCATGATTTTTATCAATTAACAATTAACTGTCCATAATTTTATATAATTATTACTAATTTAAAGCATTCAAAATAATTTTATATTGTATCATTGAATAAATATTATTTAAAACGGTTGTATTTATATAAATAATTTATTAAACATTAGTCTTAATTTGAATGTTTCCCTATTTTTATTTGAATTTAATTTTTACATACGCGTTCTATAAATATTAATATTTCCAGATTTTAGTTTTTATAAGAAAACTTCATTAATATTTGTTTTAATGTAAAACACAAATAATTGATTAGCAGTTTAAACCAAATTTTTATTTAATATAATTAAATTAGGCAATATAATTTTCTTATAAAATTGTAACAATAAATGTTACTTCTATGTCTCTAGTATTTTTTAAAATAATCATCAGTAAAATTCTTTAAAATTAATATATATAAAAAATTTTGCATTGCATAGAAATAATAAAATAAAAACATTTTTATTGAACTTCATCCATCTTATATTACTTTTTATTTTGTATTACTTACATAAGGAATATTGTTAGATACAGAGTACTTAAAACAAATATTTTTAATATAAAAATAATCAATTTAGATTTATGTAAATCAATATTTTTGTACATAGCAAAACAATATTTATTAATATGATTATTTTGTACCCATTCTTCATTTTAGATTAATCATTCTATCTATATAAATATTTTTTTATTTTTTGAATTGCATATAATACCTAATATTCATAAATAATTTGTTTAATTATATTTTTATTTTAATCTATAATAAATATAAACATAATATATAAATATCAATTATTTATGAATTACTTAGATAACATTTTGAATAATTAAAAAATATAGTTTATATAGGTTGTCAGTTTATGATTTCTGATTAAAATTGTTATCAATGATTTATAGCCTATTATTACACCAATCAATTTTACACATTTACTTTTTATGTTTATAATTTATATGAAAATATCACACTCATATTTTTAAACTCATTAATTAACATTTTTTTAATTGTTTAACAATTTCTAATTCAAATTATTGAAAAATTTTTTTATATTTTTGTTTCTTTATGCCTACGAAAATTTAGTGAATATGATATTTAATATAACCCTTTTAATATTTTGGTATTTCTTATCATTTATTATTATTTTTATATATTATAATTGAAATTATAATTGAAACTTATAATTGAAAATTATAAGACCTTAAGAGTAGTTCTTAAAATAATAAGATTGAGAATTTGGCAGAATACGAGAGAATGAACTAGACAACTTTTGACATTGTTGCAGAATTATTTACTTGGGTGAGTTTCTGGGATACAGAAATATAAAATTTCTATATCTTATTTTCATTGACTGAAGTTTTGAATTATGTTGTTATGAGTGTTAAGATATTTATAATGTTTAACACTTAAGTAGAAAAATGTGAGAACATTTTACATACCAAAATTATTTGGCCCAGAATTTGACAATAACACAATAAAATGTTATAAATATAAATGGTGTTCCAATATAATTTAATTGGTAAATGTAATTAAATACTTATTTGCAACCAATTAGTACGAATAGAAGACTTAAATTTAATACTTTGATTCATTAGGATAGTTTTAGACATCTGAAGTTTTAGATCCATTGGTCATAGGAATCTGTAGCTAGCATCTGATCTGAGAATTGAAGGATCTGCAAATTGGAAAAACTGTGGATTAAGGTATTCGAGCAATAATGTCAATATGAACATAATGAAATCACTGATTTTGTCATTGAAAATTCAGACTGCAGATTAATAAGGTATCCTACCCTGTTTGCTGATATTAAACACATGTTTAAGCAAAGCAAATGATGTAACAATTTATAATTCGATTTGAAGAAAAATTTATTATTGATCTGAAGAAGAGTTTCTATATCTTTGAAGGTATATTATTTTTAATAAGGTATAGTTTTTCCTTTTTTTGCAGGACAATCAGTAAAGATTTCATATCTGACTAAAAGATTTTTTGAAAGAAATGACAAATCACTGGCGGTAATAGTACAACTAAAAATTTCAATTTTCATCTATTCGAAGATATTTGAAGATAAAAAGCAAATCATTAAATTAAAAATTCTGATAAATATTTGTGAAATGTTACAGAAGCCGATTAGAATGAATAATAATAAAAAAAGCCAAATTATGTTAATGGGTTGTAGAAATATTATCATTAAAAAAGATTTTTTATAAAAAATTTGTTACATTATCTAGGATATATAAAATCAGCTAGTAAGCAGGGATTTGATCTCAAGGTGTTAATGACCATGTTTTTAACGATTTATCTATAAAACCATACATGTCAAATACATGGACTATTAAATTTGCAGTAGTTTTTAACAATTCTCATTACATCATCAGAGAGTTCCATTTTTCTAACCAAAATTGTATTAATAGTATGAAATAATGTTCTAAAATTCGTTAACCTTTATTATTTTAATGACATCTTTTTTTTTGATCTTCGAGTATTCTCCGATAAGTTAATAGTACATAGAGCGTTTGCTTGTGTCAAAAATACTAAATATAGTATAATAATATGCCAAATATTAAAAGAACTGTACTTTAAATTTTTTTAACATTATTTCACTTAATAAAATATACTACATTAATATTAATACTGAGTATAAGCAAGAAATGAATGCTAATAATATGCAAAATATGTCAAATGTTTTCAGGTAATTGTGCTCTTTGATGCGATATTCAATGTAAGCTATCTTTTTCCACAATTAAGTGAAACTGAATAGAAGATAACCGCGTATTTTAATGGGGCAATCATCAACAACTAAAATAGATTGTTAACTATGTGTCACGTATATTTGCAAGAGCAATCTTCCATTTATTGACATATTTTTAAATACTATTAATACTATGAAGTTTCGTTCTTCGTTCTATATATCAAATGGTTCTACAATATCAAACTGGTATTAAAATAAATTGAAAATAGATTGAATAAACATTGATTTGAAGCATAAAAATATTGTACGTTTATGGAAGATCCGGTGTATTTACTGTACAAATAAGACATAATCTTAACAATTAATAATAATTATTTGTATTCATAATAAATCTATCCTGTTCACATTATTGTATTTCTATCTTTATTTGGAATAAGCAGATCGCGACTAGTTAATGATGCCATTTTATAGTATTTTTAGATAGATACAACTAATGAAATAATAATATTAACAATATTCAATCGGTCAGCTACACTATAGAAATAGAAAAACAATTTTTGTATTTATGTGTTCGTGAACCGAATAAAAAAAGGACCCCTAAATAATAATGTTTCTTTACTTTTTGCTTTGAATGTTTTTTATATTTATGATTACCAGATGTCCCCAAAGAGAAATGAATTTTGAAATAATATTTCATATGTAAATATTTTGAGCAAACAGTAATTTGAAACGGTCGAGTTATCCTTGCATTGTACTCGAAAGGTCGTCGATTAATTAACTTCCAGGAATTACTGCGCAGCAGCCAAATATCGTACGAGCTGTTTTTCACAATATAGATGCATATTTTCGAATAGTGTAAACATCAAGTGACGTCACGGGCCGAGACATCGGGACAAGGTTACGCGCCGATCCGGCGCTCTCAAACGTCGCGCCAAGTCGGCGCGAAGACGTGCAGCCGACTACCGCTTTGATACCTTCACCGCCTAAGAGGACGTTTACACTACCGGTCAAAGGGCACCAATGATAACTGAATAATTAGTTGTCAACCAATCACCGAAATTTCCCACTCGAAACCCCCACGGGTTAAGAGTTTACGTACCGCGGCAGTTTCCGCTTGGTCTTCAGAATCATAGGATCGATTCTTTGACCAGTGATCTCTCAATACTATAAGTTGTGATTAGTGAAGGGCTTCTCCGCGATCAGTGCACACATATCAAGGTTAAGGAAAGTACTGTGAGGGAAGCAACGAGCTCTGGATTGTGCTAAAAATCGAGCGCGACTAAAGGTGGTCGCCAATACTCATTCGCGATAACCAAGGAAGGGCGCGAACATGCACGAGGGGAATCATCCAATGAGCTCACACTATAACAGCAGGTAAACCCTGTTGATCCAAGGGGACACAACAAGTCCATGCTTGGTAAGATTCAATTTACGCCTGAATATTGCTGCAGCGTGGACTACAACCATATACATTTTATGACATTTAACATCACTCCAAGCGTCGTGAGAATCAATTCACGCCTGCCTATTGCGTCCGCTTGGAAATAAGCAACTTTTAATTAAACTCAACACATTTATAAATTCACTAAAAGATATCGCGGTGTTCGATTATGTCTGAAGGTCAAGATAGTTCAAGATTTGTAACTCTAAATTAAAACAGCATTATAATTATACCACAACTTCTAAAGACAGCGTTATATTTCAATATGTTAAAATAAACACCATTTTACAGCATTACTCAAGCCAAGTTGCCTCTGTTTCATTCTACCCTACTATCTCTCTTTCTCCACTATCCGCCTCTCCCTCTCTCCACCTGGGAGTGTTATCTCAGGCTTAATTCCCGAACATTATGAAATATATAAATTGTTCAGCGTTTGCTTTTTGTTCTCACTTTCTGAATATTTATTATATACTTATATTATTTATTACAATTAATATTAGTTTTTAATTTTTATATTATAAATGAGTGGTATTATTTTTCTAGAATAATGGATTGATAAAAAATTGTCGATAATTATCTAATTCGGCCAATATACTAACTACTGCATCTTATTAATCGCACTCGAACTTCTTAGTTAACTTACAAACACAAAAAGATGGAAAATCCAATAATAAAATCTTTATTCGATCATTATTTATACAGTATTGTTCATACATTGGTATAAATCAGCATAAATTGGTAAAAGACACGCCATTGACGATGGAAGAATTTATGACTTCTCACGCAAATCGAGGCAATTCTAAATTCTGCTAACCCTAAAGACGTTTCAGCACTTACACTAGTTCATTTCATGATTGGGGGTCCACCTGTATTCCAGAACGGTCGTTGAGGGATTTGCTGACAAGGTTTTTTCGATGGCAATTCATACAGCAGCGAGTTCAGTAATTCTAGGTTAACTGGACGAAACATTATCTCCAGCTCTTTTCCTCGACAATGACAATTTAACGAGTATGTTTACTCTATGGTTGCCAAATCTTGTACTATTTTCATAATGTACCGATTCATAATTGAAAATAAGCGACGTTTCGAAGCGTAAGTGCAACAGATTAAATCACGGCACGTCACTTCGAAGTATAACCAGTACTCTCATCCCTACAAAGGCATTGATACTACATGTTAAGGGCACCAATGACAATTCAATAATGAACTGTCATCCAATGATTGAAACTTTTCACTCCTCAAAGAACCCGAAGATAAAGGGGAGGCGTGAAGTCATCGACTTTGACCGCAAGTTGCAACTGTATTTCAGAAAGCATTAAAACACATTTGAAACCACGGAATTCTCAGTCTTCAGAATAAGTTTCTAAAGCAATAACAAAAGAGTGTATAAAGTATCAGTGTTCGGTTTAATTAACAGTAAAACCGGACGCTGATAAAAGGATTATTTCGTTGTACATTGTCAAGCTCGCGATAATTGAAGACAACTGAAGCCCAGCCACCAATTTAATTTACGACTGCACACTGCTACCTACAGGATAGATTATCATCAATTGACAAGCTTGAGACAATCACCGAAGATTGAAGCACAGTTAACTCGGCGTTCAATTTACGACTGAACGCTACCAGCGAAACCGGGTCAGAATTAGCACTCACGTAGTAAGTAGCAAAACACTCAATGATACAGGCCAAGAACCAATATCCTCACAACACAGGTAATCTCCTGTAAATTCATCCAATTTGAATACTATATTAACACAAAACTAAAATCACATAGAAAGTATAATCCGGATCATTCCAAACTCCGCGGTATTCAATTTACGCCTAAATATTGCGAAGGCGCGGAAATTACTATTCAAGACAAACACATTATATTTACCACATATATTAAATACAGGAATTTATAATATAACAAGCGATTCCACTGTATTCATTTCTCTCTACCCTGCTGTCTCTCTCCTTCTACTATCTACTTGTCCATCACACCATCTGAGAGAGCACACACTCGGGTTAATTCCTGTACAAGCACAGTTTAATTGTTTTTCATAATTTTATTTCTTATCCTAATCAATATTTTTCTTTATCTTTTTAATTTATTTTGTATAACAATTATTTATTAAGTATGTACTTTGTGGCTATATATATTATTAAAAAATGCGAAATTTTACATTTTTAAAATAATATATACAATATACGATCAAAAATATAGTGAAAATATACTTATATTTAAGTTAAAAGAATATGAACAATTCTGATGTTATTGTATAATTATTTCAGAGAAAATCACAACAACAAAATTGTCCGATAGAACAAATTGGAAAAGAGTTCAACATTGGATTGGACAAGGATCGAAAATTTCTCGACCATTTCTTGAATTATTGGGACTTTCTGGAATGCTACCTATTCATCCAAGAACTTATATTAATGCTTGGAGAAATCGAAAATCTGAAAAAAAGAATGATTTATGTAATATGTTTTAATCTATCGAGAAGTGTTGTTTGCTTAGAATAATTTCAAAATTTAATGAGTATTTTAATTTTGCTTCTATTATTAGTTAATAATACATAAAAAATTGTAAAATTAAAATTTATAATTACAAATATTTCATAAAAATATACAAAATATTTATCTTATTCTGTTTATCAGTATTTAATCTTATTTGTCTATAAAATTTCAGGTTAAAATATAAAAAATATAATTTTAATACTTTTATTTGATATTTTGACAATTATAAATATAATCATTGTTCGGGCGTAACCCCAATTGTGAAATTTCAGATAGTGGAAGGGGAGAGTTAGCAGGGAGTAAAATAAGAAAGAAAATTAAGGTAATCCGGATAACGTAATCACAAATAAAGATTTATTGAATTTATAACAAACGGTAGAAAAAATGCACGCAGTGATGTATATAATGAATAAAGCAAGGAACGGTAAAACGAGGTGATTT